>SJYV01023152.1:381111-408611 GCA_006410875.1 Neotragus pygmaeus
GCCGCCCCGCCGCTTCCGTCTGTGTGGCCCGTGCCCTTTCCTTCTGCCCCGAGGGCCGGTGTGAACCTCCCCCGTGCGATGGCACGTCTGCGAGCAGCCTCCCTTTGCCTCTGGGTCTGGACAGCGCTTTGCAGGATGGCCACGCTCTCTGTTCTGCTGGTTCTCCATCTTCCGTGTGCGCCCCCGCTCCCTCACCCTGCTTTTTATTCTGGCTGCATCATGTGACATGTGGGATGTTAGTTCCCTGAGCAGGGATGAAACCCATGCCCCTGCATTGGAGGTGTGAAGTCTTAGCCACTGGACGACAAGGGAAGCCCTTTTCTTTAAACAGTGACTTATGTGGCGGTAGCAGGGCTTGGTCATGGCACGTGAGATCCCCTCTTTAATGAATCAACCAGCCATGCTGGCTTCGTTGCCGGGCGAGGGCCCTCGAGTCCTGTGTATGGGCTTTCCGTGTTGGCGGCTTCCCTGTGTCCTGTGGCTCTGCGCACTCGGCCTTGGGAGCCGCAGCTCTCGGGCTCAGCCGCCCTGCGGCACGGGGACCCTCCCAGACCTGGGCCCAACCCCGCCTCCCCCGCGATGGCAGGCGGGTCTTCGGGGAGCCCCCGGCAGAGTCTGGGGTCTTCCCTTGGTGTGGCGTGTGGGACCCCATCCCGCTGCGTCGGGAGCGCAGAGGCCTGGCCCCTGGACTGCCGGGGAAGCCCTTCCTTTGAGAGCCGCTTTTCGTTTTGAGCGGTGCGACGGCTTGTCTTGGACAGTTCTCTTCATGTTTCTTGAATCCGGGGCTGTTGAGTTCTCAAATCTGTGGGCTTCTGGTTTTCATCATTCTGAACAGGTTCCGGCCAGTATTCCTCCAGCCTGCCTCCTGTCCCTCCCGCCTTTGTAGAAGCAGCTGCACATTGATCTGATCAGCGTCTCCCCACCGCCCTCCCTGGATTCTTCCATCTTCTGTGTCTCGTCTGGATCGTTTTCATCACTGTCCTCAGGCTCACTCACCTTTTCTTCTCTCGGGTCTAAGTGGATGCTACTCCCTCCGGTGCACTTTTCATCTCGTCTGTGGCCATGGTTTTCATCCCCAGAATCATAATTTGGATTATATATATATATGTATATGTGTGTGTATATATATATATTTATCTCCCTTGTCTCTGCTTAACATGGGCAATCTATGCTTATTTTCTATGCTTTATGAATTGAACAGAGGGAATATAATTTTTTAATTTATTTTAATTCAGGCGACTATAGTTATAATACAGAGAAGGCAATGGTACCCTACTCTGGTACTCTTGACTGGAAAATCCCATGGATGGAGGAGCTTGGTGGGCTGCAGTCCATGGGGTTGCTAGGAGTTGGACATGACTGAGCGATTTCACTTTCACTTTCCACTTTCATGCATTAGAGAAGGAAATGGCAACCCACTCCAGTGTTCTTGCCTGGAGAATCCCAGGGACGGCAGAGCCTGGTGGGCTGCCATCTGTGGGGTCGCACAGAGTTGGACACGACTGACATGACTCAGCAGCAGCAGCAGCATAGCTATCATAACCGTTCTAACACCCTCGTCTGCTCACGCTAACATCCGTGTTAGGTTGGGGCTGGTTTCGAATGACTGATTTTTCTCCTGATTACGGGTTGAACGGTCCCTTTTCTCCTCCCTCCTGGGATACGTCTTGATTGGATGCCAGAGGCCAGGACTTTTGCCCTGTGGGCGGGTGCTCTCGGCCTCCTCTGCATCCTGGGCTCTGTGCGGGACACGGTCGAGGCTCGTGGGTGCCGTCTGGTCCGGCAGGGCTTGCTCTGGTGGGCCGCGGTGGGGCTGGCACAGTGCTCTGTGGGCAGGGCCGGGGCCGTCTGCCTGCTGCACTGTGATCCTGGGGTTTGCCTGCAGGGCCTGGGGGGCCTGCCCCTGCCCGTGGGGGCCCTGGCTGCACTGTGATCCTGGGGTTTGCCTGCAGGGCCTGGAGGGCCTGCCTCCGCCCGTGGGGGCCCTGGCTGCTGCTCGCCCGTCCTTGCAGGTGGCTCCTCCCAGCTTGGGCACATCCCTCACTGCCCTGCCCTGCCCCGTGGGGCTCGGGGTTCTGCCCGCCCAGGGCTTGCTCTGTGCAGCCCTGTCTTCTCCGGCATCCCCCGAANCCGTGGGGGCCCTGGCTGCTGCTCGCCCGTCCTTGCAGGTGGCTCCTCCCAGCTTGGGCACATCCCTCACTGCCCTGCCCTGCCCCGTGGGGCTCGGGGTTCTGCCCGCCCAGGGCTTGCTCTGTGCAGCCCTGTCTTCTCCGGCATCCCCCGAACTCACCTACCTCGTCCCCAGGAGTCTCAGCGCCCTCCCCACACCTCGTCCTGGTAGCAGTTTCAGGGCAGTGCCCAGGAAACGGCAGCTGGCGCCCACGTCGTGCATGCCCATCTCCTCTGCACTCCCTGTTCTCACTGCCTGACCTCCAGTGTCTTGACCACAGTCAACCTCACGTGTTTTTTTCCCATCCTTTAGTTGTTAAAACTTGTCACGTGGTTCACAGGTGCTGACAGAATGTGGGGGATGCAGGGAAGGGCGGGAAGGAAGGCACCGCCCCCGGAGCCCCCGCCCACAGCCACGTCGCCAGCAGGAGCTCTTCGGGCGCTTCCCCTCCTGAGGTGTCAGGCAGCACCACGGGGACTCCCGTTTTACTTTTCCAAGGCGGCCTGAGCGCCTGGCATTTATCACCTCCCGGTTCTAGAGGCTGGAGTCCGAGGGCCGGGCCTCCGCAGAGTTGACTCCCAGAGGCTGGGAGGAGCGTCCGGCCCACGACCTGCCCCTCATCGCAGCACTTCCTGGCCACCCTTGGGTTCCGTGCGCTGTGGCCGCAGCATCCCTGTCTCTGCCTGCATCTTCAGGTGGTGTTCTCCGTGTATGTGTCTGAGTCAAATGCCCCCTCTTTTTATGAGGACACTGCCACGTGGGTGAGGGCCCACCTGTTTCGGTGTGACCTCACCAGAAGCAGTTACGTCTGTAAGGACCCTACTCGCATGGCTGGCCCCTGCTGAGGCTGGGGCCAGCGCCCCACCCCATGCGTGCGTGCGTCTTCAGGGGGGCTGCCTGCCCTTTGGAGACTCTGCTTTGGGGGCTACTTTGTGTGCTTTCCTCGTCTGGGGAGCTGGGGGCAGACTCCTTCCTCCCGAAGCTCTGCCTGCACCCTCCATCCCATAGACACCCTGGACCCCTGTCCCAAAGGAGAGGCCCATCTCGGGGGTCCTGCCTGCTGTTGCTGGGGGACTCCAGAGGCTGTGGGTTCACCCTCTGAGCTGGAGCACTGTCCCGCCCCCACTGGGGGACCACCCCTGGGGAGGAGTCTCCTCGTACCTCCTTCTGGGATCACTGGGAAGAACGAGCACCCCCAGGCCTGGGCCTTGCTGGCCTGAGCCGGCCCCCGCCCTCTGGGTACAGCCTCACCGAGCACTCGTGACTTGTGGATCCAGGGTGGCTTCCAGTCGCAGTAACGGACGCGGTGGCGGCCACGCTCGCAGCCCCATGCCAGGCCCCGCCCTTCGCACGTCTGTGGCCGGCGGGGCTGCCAGGTGTCCAGCGCTGCCCACCGGGCCCCGTCCCTGAGCGGCTGCCCTGGGGTGGCGCTGGCCCACGGAGGGCAGGCAGGGCAGGGCCAGCTGCTCCTTGAGAGCGTTCCGTTGGCCTTCCTGGCCCCCGGGCTCCGTGCTCTGCTGGCGCGAAGGCCGCGCCCGCTTCCTCGAGGCCCGCTCCCCGGGCGCCACCCTCCCAGGGGGTCGCCGCTGAAGGCCGCGCTCACCGCCACGGGAAGGCAGGGCAGCAGGGGCTGTCTGTACGGTCACCACACCAAGGACACGTGGCCACGCCCGGGAGGACAGGGAGTCTCTGGGGGAAGCGGGACAGATTCCAGTCGTCCAGGAGGGGGCGGTGTTGTGGCCGACTCCAGGCGGGGTCCCACCTCCTCCCACCCCCAGAGCTGGGGCGGTCATTCTGGGCACTTCTGAACCCTCACACATCCCCTGNTGTGGAGGAGACATGGAGGCCGGGAGCAGGCAGGATGGACCTGGAGAGGGAGACGCCAGTGGGCTTGGAAACGCCGTCCTCCCAGGGAACCCAGACGAAGCGGGGTGGCTGCCCTGCCGCGCCGGGCGGACGCGCGCTCGGGAAGACAGGGCCTGAGCAGACGCGGAGAGCCGCTCTGACGCCGCCCTTCCCGCCCGCATCCCGGGGGACGCACCGCCATCTAGCGGCCGCGGGCCGACTCCTGCCCCGGGTTCTCCCGGGGCCTCGGGCCTCGCTCTGCAGGAAGAGCCACCGCCAGGCCGTGCGGGAGGTTTGAGGTCACAACACTGGAAAGAAAATGAAGTTGGAATTAGCCCTCCAGAGATTTCGCTTCTGAAAAACAGCCATTCAAACCTCCCAGCACCTATAAAAAATGTTCCGGAAAACAAAATACCAGATGATAAAATGCTCCTGATTTGAACACTTATTTCTGCTGGTTTGCGTCCTTTCATGTTTAGCGTACATGGAGAAAAGCCTTTTTTGTCCACACAGCTTAACAGGTAGTATTTTCTAGCTTTTCCTTGGCAGTTTAAAACACATGGTCACGGTCGTGCTGGATACTCATTACCGAAGCACTACCCAAACCAGTGTAAAACTCTGTACACTGCAAATAGTAGAAAAAGAAAAACCTGTGTATATCAGAACTGCTTTTTCCAATTTCAAACCCATGAAGTTTTTTTAAGGTCATCTAAGATNCACGGTCGTGCTGGATACTCATTACCGAAGCACTACCCAAACCAGTGTAAAACTCTGTACACTGCAAATAGTAGAAAAAGAAAAACCTGTGTATATCAGAACTGCTTTTTCCAATTTCAAACCCATGAAGTTTTTTTAAGGTCATCTAAGATGGCCACCTGATGTGAAGAACTGACTCATTTGAAAAGACCCTGATGCTGGGGAAGATTGAAGGCAGGAGGAGAAGGGGACGACAGAGGATGGGATGGTTGGATGGCATCACTGACTCAATGGCCGTGAGTTTGAGTAAACTCTGGGAGTTAGTGATGGACATGGAGGTTGCTGTGCTGCAGTCCATGGGGTCGCATAGAGTCGGACACGACTGAGCTACTGAACTGAATTGAAGATTGATGAAACGGTTTCAAATAGAATAGTACTTTTTTAACATTAAAAAAAAATTCTCAAATCTTTAACAGAGCTAAAGCGTTAACACTAGATATGTATATTGCTGTCTATAAATATTTATATGAAGGCAGAAAGATGGCAAAGAAATCACAACANCATGGGGTCGCATAGAGTCGGACACGACTGAGCTACTGAACTGAATTGAAGATTGATGAAACGGTTTCAAGTAGAATAGTACTTTTTTAACATTAAAAAAGAATTCTCAAATCTTTAACAGAGCTAAAGCGTTAACATTAGATATGTATATTGCTGTCTATAAATATTTATATGAAGGCAGAAAGATGGCAAAGAAACCACAACACTTTAATGATTACTTTAAATATCCTTTAAAATATAGCTTCTTCTTTTTTCTTTCTATATTTTTCTTTTTAAGTTTCGTTTGGATGTTCTGTGCCGCCTGGGGGATCCTAGTTCCCCAGCCAGGGATCAAACCTGCACCCCTACGGTGGAAGCACAGCATCCTATCTCCTGGACGGTCAGAGAAGTCCCTCTTATTTTTTATTTATTTATTTATTTTTACTGGACTATATCAGGCCTGAGGAGAAATTGAACCAATTTTCAAACATTTACGAGTACATTTTTACTTACAGCAATTGTTTTTGTAATGGTAATAGAGAAGAATCATTACTTGTCTCACTAATTATATAATAACAGTTCTGTCAATGACTTTTTGGATGAAAGAAACCTAATACTGTTTGCCAAAGCTGTCAGTGGTCTCATTTGCTTTCTCTCGAAACTTCTGTAGGTGTTCACTAGCTGGGGAACTTCTTACGTGTATACGGTTAGCAGGGGCCTAATGTGTTTCTACACAACGTGTGTGGCTTATCTGCCTTTCCTAAAAAATTATTCTCACGAATAAACCACTGACCTCATTTTTTAAAACAAGGGCAACTGCCTTTTCTACCAATGGCAGCTGAGCAGGACCCGCAGGTTTCTGGGGTTGGCTGACCTGAGTTCCAGGTACACGCTGTCTCTGGCTCACTTCCTCCTCTGATAGGCATGAAGGCAGGGGGACAATTCATTCCAGATGATGGAGGGAATTCAGATCAGACAAAAACACTACCTCCACAGGGAGCAACCATGCGCCCCCACCTTCCTACATGTGATTCTTCTACATTTAAATATGTTTAGCAATATCTCTTATGCATTTAAAACAGTATTTCAACTTTTCCCGGGAAACTTGGAAATTCATTTTTGTATTGTTGACACTGAAATTTCAAGCATGTGTCTGCCTTTGAGAAACATCAGATAGGCGTGCACTTAGTAAACGGTGCTGTGTCTCAGTACTGAAATCACAAAGAGTTTCTTTCAATTTGTTCATTCTTCTTCGCCCAACACTTTTGTATGTTCCTATCACTTTCTCTCTTTAAAAGACAAATATGACTACTGGTATTTTGAAATTGCTATGTAAAGCTTGTTCAATGTTAGATTTTCATGAAAATTGAATCCAAGGTTATTAAGGTCTGGAACAGACACACTGTGGCTAATAAAAATCAGATGCAAATCAGAGCTGTTGAAAGAAGAGATCGTTGACTGGCGTTGGTGACCAAGAAGCTTATTTTCTAATAAGCAGGAGGTGTTTTGCATGCCCCAGTCCTGCCAACCTGAGGATTGATTCAGTTTTACTAATATGTCAAAGGGACGCTCTCCCCCAGCACAGAACAGGCAGCCTTCGGTTCTGTAGCAACAATGACAGTCACAGCCAGCAACCAGCCCTGCTGGCCTGAGCGTCACGCAAGGGCTTCCTCAGTAAGCCGCAGGCAGCAGGTGGGAGCAGGCTGACTCTGCCCTCAGGGTGGCCCCGCCAAAACCATCTTCTCAGGTAAAAGGAAGCCAGGTGCCCCTGCCCTCTCCTCTCCTCCACTTGCAGGGCAGCCCTGGACGGTGGTGGGCACATCATACTCTCACGAGGAAATGGCTGACAGTATAACCCAGCCAGCTGATTGATATGCCAATGTGCTTTCAGACTCAAAATATAACCTACGGGGATGGCAGAAGCCCTAGGTATTGTCAGACGATTATGTTGAAACAGAGCTGTGTGAATTCTAAAAAACTTGGCTGGCGCTCAGCTCTATCGCTAGCTATGGACAAAACACAACCCAGACAAGCCATTAAAAACACATAAATGTAATGGTTTTGGTACTCATCTTGCATGCTTAGTTAAGAGTGAAAATTCAGCAGACCTCTCAGCAATGCAAACTCCCTGCCACATTTCTGATGGCAGAGGAAGTCCATTTTAGTTTGCATGTCGCCCAAGAAGAAGATTAAAATCCCAATTTGCCCCTCATCAAATTTAGATTGTATATGTTATCAAGGGGTTTAATTTTGCTTTCTTTTATATTTCAGAGAACGTGAGAGCCAGCCCCCGCACAGAGAGCCAGCCGGTCGTAGCCCCAGTCTTAAGGCCCACTCTTAGAAGGAGGGGTTGGGGGCCGGGCTCACGGGCTAGCCCCCTGCAGAAGTTTACTGTGAGAACCCAGAGTAAGGGTTAGGAAGCCCCTCCCAGAGTCTCTGGTTCAGGCGGGGTCTCAGCCCCTTCAGATTTGGAGGAAGAGATGCCTATTTCTGGACTAGGCAGGCCCTGTCCCTTGTGGTTCCCCTGGGTCCTGATGCTCACCGCAGTTCCCATTTCTTCTGTGAGGGGCCAGATATCAGATATTTCGGGCCTTACAGGCCATGTGGTCTCCGGCACAGCTACTCATCTCTGCCCTCCTGGAACGCAAGCAGCCTCAGACCAGAGCCCCTGAGTGAGGCGGCTGGGACCCCCAAACCTCTGAAGCGGGCTAGCCTGTGAGCCGGGTCAGCCTGTTCTCACAAGGGTGACTGGTGAGCCGGGCTGGGCTGACAGGCCCCCGCGTCCCACCCTGGTCAGGACAATCCATCTCAGTGCGTCAGCCCTTGAGTCAGCCACATGTCTTGATTTTTGTTTTGGAAAACATGGTCCCAGAATTTCAGAACCAATGATTTCCAAGTCGTCCTCATCTTTGAATTTTTTTCTCCATAAGTAAAACTTGAATATCCTATATACTCTTGGCGGTAAGGAAAACATAGAACACTTATTTGGATAGAGAAATGGAAATTCTTACCTTTCAAAATTGTCTGCACGTACAGTGTCTCTTTTTTGCTTGGTTTATATTCCAACTGTCTAGATATACTAGGTTGAAAATCTAGATTCAAGAATGGGACACCAAAATCAGTAATGGTAAAGGGACGCCTTCCTATCTGATCACGTCAGGATTGCCAGTGCCAGGGAGGACCTCACTGCTCTGAGCCCCTTTAGCAGGTTTGCTGAGGTCACAAAACACAGAGGTGGAGTTTTAGAAATACATATTTGTCATTGAAAGCAAAACTGTGTTTGAACAATTCCCTTCATGTGAGAAATTTCAGTTCAAATGCCCAAGATGCAGGCCTTCTAAGACCATCCCTATAGGAGCAGGCCTGTGAGCCTGCCTAGCTCAGCGCCGTGCAGCCCTTGCTGAAGAAGCTGTTCTGGAAGCACCCTCATCGTCACCTTCTCTCCTGTGTGTTGCTCACCGCCCCCCAACCCCCCTTCTTTGCTCTTCCCAGCCTCTCAGTCTCCCTGGGAACTTGATTAGGGATTCTGCCAGTATTTTACACTCAGACTCATACTCACTTCTGAAAATCATCAGAGCTGATAAGTAACAGTTTAAAAATCATGTTGAAAGGAGGACATTGAAGGAAAAAATGTACACCATCTTGAGCAAAAAAATCCCATTATTTTTTCTTGAATTTTCTCAGGGTATCAATCTTAACTATTTAATAGATAGATAGCATACATATAAATGTAGACATATGTATATATTTGTAATTAGATTCGGTAATGTGTGTACTTAAGACAAACGTATTTGCTCTCCTTATCTGCATCCTATTTTATCTTTTAGTTGGAGGCTGTTTAATAATAGCCGTCTAAACATAAGAAAAGTAAACAAGTAAAAAAGCGAATAAATAAAATGTTTTTCAGGGTCAGCTATTTTTCTCATCTTAGTACGTGCAGTACTGTACATTTGGTAGTACTTATTTAATGCTTCTAATTAAGTGGAATGCTTTTGCTAATTCTGAATCTTCATTTACTGTAATTGTGGGCCTAAACACTCCCAGTAGGATTCCTTCCGAGATGGTTTTAAATTCACTGTGATTGTGCACATGGGTGGCTGCAGGAATAACCTGTTTAATTCCTCAGCCATGCAGGCTCGGCACAAAGTTGATCCATTTCCATAAGTGCGCCTTCTCTCTCTGGAGGCAGTTCTTTGACACATCAGATGAATGCTCTTCTTCCCCAGTAAACACGAAACACTTGCACTTCAGTCCCAGCGTCGCTGCACATCTATGCGGAGACCACTGCAGAGTCCGACTAGCATTGCTCTGGGCACATCCCTCTTATCACCAGAAATGAGAAGGAAAGGATCTTTCTGACCTTCATGGCACCCTGCGTCCTCTGACGGGGAAGCGTGCTGGTCCACACAAGTGTTACTCCAGGATTCACAGTCACTTCCTCTTTACACAACTCCTGAGGCTCTGCCAATCCAGAGCTAAAGATACTTCGTAATTAAAAAGTTAATTTTCAATAAAGTTTTGTGACCCATTTTGCAATTCTCCTCTAGCTTTGGAGAGTTCTGGGTTTACGAGTTGACCAACCACTCTCTACTGGGTGGGAAAGAACTCCTTAGTAGGACTGACCCAGCCTGTGAGCTGGCCAAGCTCAACCTGGTGTGAGAAAGATTTCCTCCATGCAGGACACTGATTAGAAAGAAGTAGAGACAGTCAAGCAGAGAAGTTCTGGGACAGAAGGTAAGTGACACTTAAGAAATAGCACAGGGTCAGCAGTTAGTTCCTGAAAGCTAGGAGACTTCCCTGGAAGACACCAGGGATGACCCTTCAAAAGCCAGGAAAGCTTTGAAAAAAAGAGCAAAAGGGGAGAGGAAAGGGGGTAATGGCCCATAGAAGCATGAAAAACAAAGACTCCACATAAATGGACCCCCATTCAAGAGAAACAGAACATGCAAGTACATAAACAGGAGATATTTGCAGAATGCCTGAAAGGCCATAAACTGAAATAATAGACATGCTTGTCCCTTGCTGTTAAGTTTATAGGTGGTTTCTAGTTCTTCATTTGCTTCTATGCTTTCTCCATTTTCAACAACAGATGCATTCATTTGATGTTTTTGTAAGAAAAGATGTGTAAGTAATGTAAAGTTCCAATTTTTAACACAGTACTGGTAACAAAAACAGCAAAAAAGATAAGGCGTTAAAAAGAAAATATACAGCTCCAAATTTAATACATTTTATNTCAGCCTAATAATGTGAAATGGATCTTTTGAGTATTAATTCAACAATTGCTCCATTATACTACAATTCTCCAAAATACTTCCTATAGTTAAAGAAGAGTCTAATGATACTCTATGATTATTCCAAACAATTTATTAATGATACTTATAAAGGCGGAGAGAATAATAACAACAACAACTGCAGCAGTGGCAGCAGCAATATCAGAGAGCAAGGATATCACAGGAATCATTTGAGCCATTTTAGTCTCCTGGGGAAAGACTTGGGTTGTAAATAAATGTAAATAAACAGTTATGGGTTAGAAGTTGTCACTACTTGCTCTTTTCTACACCCCATTTTTAGGATTGTAGTACCTTTAGGAAAAATAAAGTGTCATTGTAGGAACAGAGACTCCACCAACTATTTCAACAGAGACTGTTACCTGTGAGAATGTACATCTGTACACATCCTCCTGGTCAGAGGCTTCTGATCTATGAGATGCTTGGAGGAGGTGGATGGGGAATTGAGGAGGCTGAGGGTTATGACGCAGATTCCAGAGACCTGTAAGTATATAAAGGTCTTGCTATTTCAGGAATGTTAAGCATGACCACAGCTCTAGGTGGAGAGGTTTCCGAATATGAGGTATCCTTTAACAAAAAAAAAAAAAAAAAAAAAGTGAATTATTTTCTCCCTTCAGGAGAGCTGTGAAGAGAAAAGTGATTTGTCATTTTTTAAAAGAAATATATATTTTACATAGATTATATATAAAATAATATATACAAATATATGTATTTCTTTTTCCTCTCCTTGTAATTGGCTTGATGCTTTAGTATTTGATTGATTTTTAAAGATTTAAAAAATCTTTTTAGCTGCTGCTCAATGCTGTAACCAGACTGTTACAGCCGTCTAAGACCTAAGACAACCACTGGCAGTTTCAATTAGAGACTTAAATAAATTGCTTATTGTTAAATAGTTCATAGTAGCATTTTTCAAGTTTCTTAGTGTCTAGGGATCCCCTGACCACCTGTGCCTGGAGAGGTGCTGAAGTCTGCCTGGGAGAGGAGTTAACATCGTCTGATTCTGAAGTGAACTTCTGAAGCTCACTCATTCAGGCAGAGACACCTTCTAGTATAAGGGTTTGGATGTTAGAAAGGGCGTGGACTACTCGGAGAATACTGAGAGGTGTTAGGTGATCAGAATATTGCAGGGAAGAAATCTGGGGCAAACAAAAGAAGGGAAGAGTTAATCTTCTCTCCTGGAGTAGGAGTCAATGACATTCAAGTCTCAGCAACTTTCTGGCCATGTGAGTTTAGGTAATTTAACCTACATCTCTACCTCAGTTTCCTCTTCTGTGCAATTAATGGTGCTCATAGTGTCAGTCTCTAGGGGAGCTTTCATAAAGACTAGCAGAGAATATGTAGAGGCCTCTGGGATACTTCTGGGAATTTTCCTTTGCGTGGGATACCAATCTATTTCTTCATTCTCCCCAGGACCCCTGGAGACCATCCCTGGTACTTTGAGCAGGCCTGACCAGGCTGGCAGGTGCCAAACAGAGCCCCAGACTTGTGTGGGAAGGGTCTGGCTTGGGAATGCCCTTGCATAAGCAACATTTGGTCTGTTCCCTTCAAAGAATTTCCCTTGAGAGCATCACACCCTAAACCTGGGTCAGATTTGTTCCAGGGCCTTCTAATTCTGTATCACATAGCACATATTTAAATGTTCCAGTGGGTTATCTCTTAACTCAGAGTTTAAACTGAGGAATCTTTCTGGCAAGGATGAAAGGAAAGGAAGAAGGGTTGCTGGCCCGCACAAACAGAATAGAAAAGAAGCTTGTGAACAGATAGCCCATCAGCAGACCACATCCACTCCTAGGAGGCAGGCGGTTTCTCAGTTCCCTAAACCCAGCCAGGGTTGTTTTTTTTTTTTTTTTAGATAAGGGTTGGTCTTGGACTTCACATTCTTTCCTACTCCTGGTGCTCCATCCCCTTCTTCCCACCTCCCCCGCTTCTCTCAACTCAGTGGATCAAGAGAGACGTAAGAATCTTGTCTCTCCACCTTTTGTAAGAACTACGTGAAGGAACTTACCTGGTGAATCAGTGGTTAGGACCCTGCACTTTCACTGCTGAGGGGCCAGGTTCCATTCCTGGTCAAGGAACTAAGATCGAACAAGCCTCCCAGTGCAAAATAAAACAAAACTACAAGAAAATACCAAGGCCTTCCTAAAGAAGGGGAATTTTGCCCCACAGGTAGAGACTGATCAGGCTGCTTCTGTTTTTTTTGTGTTTCTAAGGAAAGGTTTTTGCAGAAAGACAAGCCAAGACATTCCACTTCTTAGGTTATGCTTAAGAATGCTCAGTTTGGCTTCAAGTTATAGGATATATAAGTTCTTGTATTATAGTGTACAATATGATAAACATAGTTAACATTGCTATATGTTACACATTAAAGTTGTTAAGGAGAAGGCAATGGCAACCCACTTCAGTACTCTTGCCTGGAGAATCCCAGGGACGGGGGAGCCTGGTGGGCTGCCGTCTGTGGGGTTGCACAGAGTTGGACACGACTGAAGTTACTTAGCAGTAGCAGCAGCAAAGTTGTTAAGGGAGTTAAATCCTGAATTTTCATCTCAAGGAGATATGTTTTTTCTATTTCTTTTATTTTATATCTGTTCAGTTCAGTTCAGTTGCTCAGAGGTGTTGGACTCTTTGCATCCCCCATGGACTGCACCTTCCCCTGGCACTGGGATCTCCCAGGGCCCTCCCTGTGTCATTTCTTTCTCTAGATTCTCAGGGTGGGTTTAGTTCATGTGTGTCAGCATGCTAAGTAGCTTCAATCGTGTCTCTTTGCGGCCCCATGGACTGTGGCCCGCCAGGCTCCTCTGCCCATGAGACTCTCTGGGCAAGAATACTGCAGTGGGTTGCCGTTCCCTTCTGCAGGGGATCTTCCTGACCCAGGGATGGAACCCGAATATCTCAAGTCTCCCGCAGTGGCAGGCAGGTTGTTTACCACTAAGTGCCAGGTGAATTCAGTCCTGTATTTTACTCCTTTGTGGTAGCCATCACACTTTACAACTGAATACTGCAAGCATAGTTGGTACTTTAATGCCCGTCTTCTCTTCTAGTATGTAAGTTCCATGAGAATGGGACTCTGTTTTTCTCATCCTTGTCACCTCATTGCCCAAAACATGGTAACTGCTCATTCAATTTTGTGGAATGAATGAATGGTCAAATGAATGAGAATCTCTTAGCAGCTCTCAGAAAAGCGATCCTGGGAAAGTTAGTACAATCTCCACAAAGTTATTATTTGGGGATAGGTAAAATAAGGCGTTCAAAGTGATTCACTCTGCAGACACACAGAGGTCAGGAACACAGAACGCTATGGCAGCTGATTGTCCTGTTTTCAGCCCAGATTTCCTTTCTTCACTGTGCACATTTCAAACCAAATTTGAAAATTTGAATTGAGGTGGGAAGTGTACAGAGGACATCAGACACACAAGCCAGTGGACACAACTTCATCACACCCTGGGTCTCCTCCAGGGGTTCACGGGATTTCCTGAGCTCCGGTTCCCTGGAAATTGTAAGGTGCCCACTGCAGTGTCAGGATAGGCCTCCTGTCCCCAGATGGAGCCTTTGCGAGGAGGGCCCTGCTCTGGAGCCGGGCTCCCTGTAGATCTCCGCAGTCTGTGAGACCGGCTCCTCGGCCACCCCTCGCTGCTGACGGACCTCTTCCTGGCCTCCGCCTCCCCCCAATCACACCCCTCCAGGTTCCTGGCAATGACTGGACATGACCTTCCTCCTGGCCTTCTGGCTGACCTGCAAGCTGCTTCTGGTTCAGCTCCCCGCCACGTTCTCTCTGGAGGTCTGCCAGGTTATCCTCATCCTTCCCTGGGGCTCTAGGGGCTCACTCTTCAGGGGAACAACTCTCCCTGCTTATCTCGGAAGGCTATGTCCCCCCTCCACCCCCCTCTTTCCCTCTATGGGTCACTCAGTGGTGACAAGTCAACTGTCCACCATGTGTCGCATCAAAGTAGAAAAGGCGTTTCCTCCTGTCAAGTGTTTCCTGCATGTGCCTTACAGAGCCGCCTGTAGCATTTTGTTGCCCTGTTGTTATACAGTCATAAGGTTCTGTCTGTTCACCGGATAATTATATTACATTAATATGGTGTGAATAAATGAAAGCAGTAATTATGCTTTATCCTCTTCTATTTTGCAATTTCCAGTTTGCTTGTTTCAAGAATAAAAAGAAAATTGCCACATTTGAAACAATATTATTTCATTTCTAAACGAGGAACAACACAAGAAGCCCACCCGGGGTGACAGGTTAAAACAGTTCACTCCTCTCCCACTTCCTTTAGAAAAAGACTTCATTTTTGTATCACTTTGCCAACTTGTACGTTGACCAACACTTGCGATGTTTTTAAAAATAAAGGAAGGAAGGCACCTCTCAATCAGAGGATAATGCTTTCTTCTGTTTTTATAACAAAGGACTGAGGCATTTTAAAGTAACTGGCTAGCAGGGTACCCTAACTTCCAAACCCAAAGATCCCCATTACTGTCTTGTGAACCGTTCCTTCCCTCTGATTCTATTCAGGAACACAGGCTCTCTCAAAGACCCCCAGTCCTCTGGTCTGTCCACCTCTGTATAGATGTGGGTATAAAATGACTAAAACCAATTTTGATGGCTGTTTTATACACATAGTAGGTGTTCAGTGAATACTCATGGACCAGATCTAAAGGCACGTGTAAATTTCTAACGGAAATGTTCCCCTAATTCTAGGTGACCCCAACCAGTGTTACAATATCTTAAATTTGAAAATGTATTCTGAAATTTAGCTGAATCTTTTATATATTTGTATGTGTTTTCAACTTAAACATTAAAAAAATGTTTTTTTAATAATGGTAGTGAAAATTTTATATGGTTTGTTTGAAGAAGTTTGTTCTTTTCCAGAAATAGCATTGATCGATTTTATGAGTAGTTTATTTGTGTGTGTGTGTGTGTGTGTGTGTGTGTGTGTTAGTCATTCAGTCATATCCGACTCTTTGTGACTCCATGGACTGTAACCCACCAGGCTTCTCTGTCCATGGAATTCTCCAGGCAAGAATACTGGAGTGAGTTGTCATGCCCTTCTCCAGGGGATCTTCTTGACCCAGAGATCGAACCTAAGTCTCCCACACTGCAAACAGATTCTTTACCATCTGAGCCACCAGGAAATCCCCTAGTTTATTCATAAAACCAAATCAACAGGAGCATCTTTATGACATAAATAAGAAGAAATGTCCCACTTAAGTCACAGTAAAATAATGAAACTCCAGTCCAATTTTCAACACGTACCCATGACATTTTGTGTTTACTGTAAATGAAATTCTCATTCGCATCTAGGTAAGGCATCGTTTGAATCATAAACCAGAGGATGTGTGCAGTCTGAGCTCAAGGCACACTCAGGGACGGTGCAGTGTTGACATCAGAGAATGTACCAAGTGGCATTTCCCTATGGAAAATCTTGGGTTCAGTGCCAGTTAAGCACTTTCATCCATTTTTCTCAATGATAGGATAGAAAGCATGTTCATTAAGTGAACAAGGAAACCAAGCTGGGAGGAGCAGATAACACCATAGAGAATGGGGACTGATTTGATCATGACCATGAAATTTAACTAAATGGTCAGAAGGAGACTGGGAGTCTGCAGAGGGGAGAGAGGCCAGACTACCCTACTTAGGTGGCCAGCGGGGCGGGGACGTTTACAAGTGCAGGCCCTCATCTTTCTGCTTTCACCTGGAGGCTCTGCAAACACACGGAGCCCAGCCATCACCTACACTAACGGAGTCAGGAGCGTGGGTGAGCCAGGAGACCTCCAGGTGCCCCCCACCTGCCAGCCAGGTGCCCTCCAGGTGATCCTTACTCATGTCTCTGTTTTGGAAGCCTCTGTTTTAGGAACTTACATGATGGATTTGGATTTTGACAGAAAAGGGCCTAGACTACATGTTGAAAAGGACACCGCTAAGTAGTTGGGGAATTAAAAAAAAAAAAAAGAAATGGATTACAAGTTCCTAGAAATTGCAAAATGCACACGGAACAAGCTGTCCAGGGAAAGTCACTCCGTCGTGTCCGACTCTTTGTGACCCATGGAATTCTCCAGGCCAGAATACTGGAGTGGGTAGCCATTCCCTTCTCCAGGGCATCTTCCCAGCCCAGAGATCAAATCCAGGTCTCCCTCATGGCAGGCAGATTCTTTACCAGCTGAGCCACAAGGAAAGCCCAAGAATACTGGAGTGGGTAGCCTATCCCTTCTCCAGGGGATCCTCCCAACCCAGGAATGGAACCAGGGTCTCCTGCAGAGCAGGCAGATTCTTTACCAACTGAGCTATCAGGGAAGCCCCCTAATATCAGGGAAGTCCAACCAAATGTTAATTCCTTACGTTTCCGACTATCATGTTCATAACTTTAAACGGTTGAGATTCATCGTGATCTCTTGCCCAGGTCTCACCAGCTTTGCTCTGNTCTTTACCAACTGAGCTATCAGGGAAGCCCCCTAATATCAGGGAAGTCCAACCAAATGTTAATTCCTTACGTTTCCGACTATCATGTTCATAACTTTAAACGGTTGAGATTCATCGCGATCTCTTGCCCGGGTCTCACCAGCTTTGCTCTGTTCCTGCTGTTATTATTTTTACTATTGATATTTCACTTTTTGGTCAGAAGACGGTGATGATTGTTCTCCACTGTTTACATATTACAGGGATGCGGAGAGGCTCTTAAACTAATTCAGCCGTGTCACCAGGAGCAAAACCACCCTTCCTCGGGGACATGACTGCTGTGCCTTCAGGCTGCCTAACTGTTCAAACTGTGCGTGCCCCGCCTCCGAAGAGGGGACACACGGGACTGAAGCCTGAAAGGGCTTCAGTAGAGAGCAGCAGAAACGATTAAAGACTCGGAAAATAGCACCTATGAAGGAAGATTAAAGGATCTGTGATTATTTAGCCTGGAGAAGAGCAGCAGGACCTAATAACCATCTTCAGGATGCTGAAGGGTTATTATATAGAGGCCGGGGACCAGCTGTCCCCTCTCACACTGAGGACAGAGAAAAAGGAAACGGGCTTACGCTTCAATAAGGAGGATTTAGATGAGATATAAAGAGCTTCCTTCCAGTGAGGGCCGTCAGCAAAGAGACCAGTTACCAGTGAAGATGCTCCTTACNGACAGGGGCCGGAGGGCCGGCCAGCAGAGAGGGAAAGGGTGCAGGCCGTGGGATCACCCGGGTGCCCGGGGCAGGCGCCGCCCCCAGCCCCCACAGGGAGGGTGCTGAGTGCAGAGGGGCCACACTGAGACAAGGAGAGGCCGGCTCTCATCTCAGGTGCAGCCTGTGACTCTGACCTGGGCTCTGGGACAGTTAGATTTCACAAAACCTCAGTAATGAAGGCAATACGTCAGGTGCAAAACTAAACCACACTCACGGCTTTTACGTGATTTTCAGATAAAGCAATCAAATTCAAACAGTCATTTATCCCAGGCTCACAAAATCTGGTCACTAGGCTGGCTCCTGCTCCACGGGGTCTTCAGGCCCCACGTCCCGCTTCCCCAGCCCCCCGCCCGGGGAGGCAGGCAGCTCTCCTGCCCCTTCTCCTGCGGGAGGCGGTGCTGACGAGCGCGTTGTCCCGAAGCCCCTGCAGCAGCCTGGCTGTGCCCAGTGGGCGGAGCTAAGGCAGAGGTGCCCACACTGTGGCAGCACCTACGCAGGCGGCGGCCTGCAGGCTTCAGAAGCAGCAGGCGTGTGGAGAGCAAGGGCAGGAGGAGGAGCTCTTCTCCTGGAGGGGACAGAAGGGCCACGGCAACTAAAAGCACAGTGTGGTTCTGAACTGGATCCTTTCGCTGCAGAGTTGAAGTTTATCATGAATCGATGACATGAATAGACTGCGAGGACAAGATCACAGCAATGTATCGGCGTTAAGTTCATAATTTTGACAGTTGTATTTTGATTTTGCAAGAAAATGTATTCCTCTGGAAGAAATTGACTCTAAGGTATTGAAAATGATAAGCCTATCATATCAGCAACTTACTTTCATATGGTATAGGAGAGGTTCTTTGTGCTACAGCTGCAAATTTTGAGACTAATATAGTTTCATACTAAAAAAAAATTTACATGGTGCAAAAAAATAAAGGCTAAAGTGCCCACCTGGCAGGTGTGCCCTCTCTCCCCTCACTAGCCTTGGGGGTCACTCAAACCTAACTCTTCTGTGGAATAAGTCAAAATTGGGGTTCCACTATACCAGGAACCAACCATTCTTCCACTGTTGTCCTAAAACTAGACGGGACACTAAGAAGGACATTTCCACATATATCTGTTGAAAGTGTGCTTTGTGGCAAGCTACGTCTGAGGAGCAGGAGCCTCCAGGCCAGCTCTACCTGGCACAGGTGAGCCCTGGATGAAGCACCCCCACTCCTCCTGGCTGGGCAGGGCGCTCTTCCTGTAACGCTGCAGTCATCAGCCAGCTCAGTCGCTCAGCCGTGTCCAACTCTTTGCGACCCCATGAATCGCAGCACGCCAGGCCTCCCCGTCCATCACCAACACCCAGAGTTCACTCAGACTCATGTCCATCGAGTCAGTGATGCCATCCAGTCATCTCATCCTCTGTCATCCCTTTCTCCTCCTGCCTTTAATCTTTCCCAGAGTCAGTCTTCTCTAATGAGTTGGCTCTTTGCATCAGGTGGCCAAAGTATTAGAGCTTCAGCATCAAACTTTACAATGAATATTCAAGACTGATTTCCTTTAGGATTAACTGGTTTTATCTCCTTGCTGTCCAAGGGACTCTCAAGGATCTTCTCCCTCACAATTTGAAAGCATCAATTCTTCAGCACTCAGCTTTCTTTATGGTCCAGTTCTCACATTCACACATGACTACTGGAAAAACCATAGCTTGGACTGTACAGACCTTTGTTGGCAAAGATATATCTCTGCTTTTTATTATGCTGTCTAGGTTTGTCATAGCTTTTCTTCCAAGGAGCAAGCGTCTTTTGATTTCATGGCTGCAGTCACCACCTGCAGTGATTTTGGAGCCCAAGAAAATAAAACCTGTCACTGTTTCCACTGTTTCCCCATCTATTTGCCATGAAGTGATGGGACCAAATGCCATGATCTTAGTNTGGTGTGAATGAAGAGAGCTCTACTCTGTGTGCAGGACTCTGTCTGGGTCAGACATCATGTCCTGAACCTTGGTTTTATTAACATCCTGTATTAAGTTACTAATTGAATGACATTCAGCTGTTTTACAAGAATCAAGTTCATTACATTGCTGTTGCTGAACTCTTTATTTTGGAAATTCCTTCTGCTTATTTAGGGCTTCCCTCATAGCTCAGTTGGTGAAAAATCCGCCTACAGTGCAGGAGACCCTGGATAGATTCCTGTGTCAGGAAGATCCCCTGGAGAAGGGATAGGCTACCCACTCCAGTATTCTTGGGCTTCCCTGGTGGCTCAGCTGATAAAGAATCTGCCTGCAATGCAGGAGACCTGGGTTGGATCCCTGGGTTGGGAAGATCCCCTGGAGAAGGGAACGGTTACCCTCTCCAGTATTCTGGCCTGGAGAATTGCATGGACTGTATAGTCAATGGGGTTGCAAAGAGTCAGACATGAGTGAGTGGCTTTCACTCTCTGCTCATTTGGGGGGAAGACATATTTTCCAATCAGTGACACTTTTCCGTCTGTCAACCCAGTTCCAACATTCAATTCTGACAACTCGCCATCAGGTCTAAGTGACAATAGGTGCTGCTCCGTGCAGAGGAGTGATGTTCTGTCAGCTGCTGGGCCACCTCGAGCCGGAGCACTGCCCGGAGCACACTCGACACTTCTCTCTGGTACTTGGATATTGACACCTGACAGTAATTTTAAATTTTCAAGCTGAGGACAGGGATTTGGGAATGGACTATTTTTCCCATCATAAGTAAAAACAAAAGTATTTTTACAAATCCTAAAGAAAAAGAGTGGACTTCCCAGGTGGCTGTAGGAGTAAAGAACCCGCCTGCCAATGCAGGAGATGCAGGAGACACCCCCGGGTCGGGAAGACCCCCTGGAGGAGGACATGCAACCCACCCCAGTGTTCTTGCCTGGAGAATCCCCTGGATTGAGGGAGCCTGGTGGGTACAGTCCATGAGTTGCAAAGAGTTGGACACGACTGAGCAACTTGAGCAACTAAGCGCACACACAAGGAAAAGAGCTCTGTACTAGGTCATGCTTCGTTTTTAGAAACAGTCATAGGGTGGGGCTATATTGTTCTCAAAATAGATTTTTAGAAAGAAATCCACTTCATAAGTTTGAAGACAAGAGTCAAACCCATTGTCAACTTTCAGGGTTTAAGGTCTCTCCACCTCCTACGAATTCATCACCGTGTTTTCCTTCCACCAAAGAAGTTTAAACAGTTCTGTCTCCTCGGACAGTCTCTGTACCTCTGGACACTGAGTCAGCTGCTCATTTTAGTGGAGACCGTTTCTAATTAAACACATCCCTCTAAAAATGCTGAGGGCTTCAGGGAGGGGCTTGGTGCTTTCATGAGGAGAGGGGCTGGTCTGACGTTACTAAGTAGTTGCCCATTACAATAATAGTGGTGAATAACATCACAAGGTTATTTTCTTTAAAAAACGCCACTCTTTCAGTAGGAAAAATATGCTTGAGACACGCATCCAAATCCAGATAAAAATTAAGCCTTTAAAGAAATCCACTATGCCTGCTTATATCCAAGTAAAAGTACTACATTTGATCTTAAAATTTCACCATCCATGATCTTATGCCTAATCATCACAAACTATAATTAAATGTCATCAAATGTGCAAAAAGTTTTGATAAAAATGTAGTAATGTGCATAATGCTTTAAAAGAACTCACTAGAGTTTAAAACAACTTCAAACAAGGATTCTTGGGTGGTCAGGATGAGACCGTGTTTCTGGTTGGCCTGCATCTCTCACCACAGTAAAGCTGCAGCATGCCTGTAAGCAAGAGTTGATTCCCTGGAAGCAGGCATTTTGGATTCTAGAATACATGCATTTTGGGGGATATTTGTAATCTGGATACTCACTGTGCTGAGTCCCTCAGTCGTGTCTGACTCTTTGTGACCCCATGGACTGTAGCCCGCCAGGCTCCTCTGTCCATGGGATTCTCCAGGCAAGAACACTGGAGTGGGTTTCATGTCCTCCTCCAGGGGATCTTCCCGACTCAGGGACTAACCCAAGTCTCTCGCATCTCCTTGCATCTTGCAGGGGGATTCTTTACCACTGGCGCCACCTGGGAAGGACAAGGTACTCACATGAGGCTAATGGCAAGACAAATAATAGAAACTCTTTCTTGATGTGTGAAATAAAGATTTCTGCCGTGACTCTGAAAAGAGCTCAGATCAGAAGGCACCTGCCCATCTCCCCAGGCCCGTCTCCCTCAGTGCAGTGACGCCCTGCCCTGTCCCCTCTGGCACCTGGTTCTGCCAGCTGCCTCCTCCTCTGGCTCTGTCTGACTCATCGGCCATCACGTCTGCCCTTCAGGCTTTCTCTGCTTCATAGGGCATCAAACACAGAAAGTGACCTTTCAGCCCCTCCTAGTTACTGCTTATGTCTTCTCCCTCACTGGACTGAATCTCCTTGAACCTGTGGTCCACACTGGTGGTCAGCAAAGCCGCGGGCTCTGCTGGCCTCTCCTCGGCTCACCCCCCTGCATACACTCTCAGCCCAGATGGCGCTGTGTGGACCTCGCCTTGCGATTCCCCTGGAACTGCTTTGGTCAACCACTCGTGACTTCCCATTCTTGTGATGTGGGATGTGGGACTTGTTTCTGCGCTTCCTGGACTCTGGTGTCTGATCGCTGACCCTCCCTCTCGAGCTCTGTGACCCAGGGTTCAGCGTTGAGGCAGGGGGAGCTCCCCCTGCAGCCTCCTCCTCCTGGTCTGTAAGGAGGCCCCCGGCGCAGCACCCACTTCCTGCTGCTGCCAGCGTCCTACAGGGAAGACATGCACCAGCCTCGACGTCCCCCTTCTTGGGACTGGGACTCAGGAC
The DNA here is from genome assembly GCA_006410875.1 of Neotragus pygmaeus. NCBI lineage: Eukaryota > Metazoa > Chordata > Mammalia > Artiodactyla > Bovidae > Neotragus > Neotragus pygmaeus. Next base: position 403,589 of record SJYV01023152.1, read on the forward strand.
GCCAGAGTCCCAGCGAGCACGGCATCACTCTGTGTGCAGACGGTTTGGTTGGCTGGTCAGTGTCTTCCAGGAGTCTGCTTCCTGCACCCAAGGCGTGCTCTGCCCCATCTTTCCCAGGCTTGTCTCCCCAGGGAAGGGGTCAGACACTCTTTTGAGGGAAAAGCCCCTTCCTGGGGGAGGGGGTTGGGGGGTGTTTTTTAGTTTCATCTTTCTCTCCTCCTTTCTTTATACTGGACGAGTGACCCCACCAGTGTAGGATATTGAGATCAGATCTTAACATACTTAGGCGTTAGGTGTGAAAGCTTAAGTGAAATTCACTCAGTCGTGTCCAACAGTTTGCGATCCCATGTATAGTCCATGGGATTCTCCAGGCCAGAATACTGGAGTGGGTTCCCTATCCCTTCTCCAGGGGATCTTCCTGACCCAGGAATCAAACCAGGGTCTCCTGCATTGCAGGCAGATTCATCAGGGAAGCCCTGCTCACAAATAAAACATGGGTCATCCGGCTTTGAGAAGGTTCCTGAGTACATTGTTGGTTACAGAAGCGATAACAGGTTTTACGGGTCACTAATTCTGAAGAGCAGGGGCTGGGGGGACTTAAGGGGACGCGGCACATGGGCTGCAGCCATCATGTTGACCAGTGTCTTCTTTCTGTGTGTCAGAAGCTCCCTGCCATGGGGTCACTGAGGAAGAGATGGCTGCCTCTCGTGATGGTAACGTGCGTCTGGTCATCCTGGCCAGGAGGCACTGTCTGCAGCCAGAAGCCTGAGAACATGGAGTGAGTGGAAGAAGGAAGAAGAGGAGCTGACCCTTCAGCAGGGACAGCCTTGGTCCAGGGGCCGGTGACCCCCAACGGCTCGGGGGAGTGGCCCTTGTCTCCATCAAGCTGTGCCGGGGCGTCTCGGGTCCTGAGCTGTCTTCCCGGCCCTTCCGCGGAGCCTGTGCTCAGCCAGGCCCTTCCCAGGCTCCGGACTTGGCCGAGCCTGAGGGTCTCTTGCTCGTCCTGTGGGATTCCTCCCTCTGCTGTGTCTCAGCTCTGTTCAGACTCTGTGTTTCATTCCTCTTGTTAAGCCTTTTGTCATGAATTGAAGAAGATTTTATCCATACAACAAATGGATGTATCCAATTTGGGAATGAAAAAGCTGAGTGGCAGTAGTGAGGTCTGGTGGAATTGTTGATGAACAAAATTAAAATCCCAAATCATCATGATAAGTAAAACAACAGGACCAAATAAATGACATTAAGTGAAAACTCCACATTTAGATGAAACAAAAGATAGGAGAGACAGCCCGATGGTAAGTGTTTAACAACTGGTTCTGCAAAAATAAAAACAAAAACCCAGTGTGTGGTGTTTGCCAGTTTCCTACTGCGGCCGATTTCAGGCTACCAACGGGATGCCCACTGGCTCACAAATTCCTGAANAAGATAGGAGAGACAGCCCGATGGTAAGTGTTTAACAACTGGTTCTGCAAAAATAAAAACAAAAACCCAGTGTGTGGTGTTTGCCAGTTTCCTACTGCGGCCGATTTCAGGCTACCAACGGGATGCCCACTGGCTCACAAATTCCTGAAAATCTCACAGTTGGCTCGCGGGTTCTGACGAGCGCCAGCTCCAGCCTGCTGCCCACCATTATCCTGTTTGTCCCAAAAGGTTCACAAGCGCAGCATGTTTTAATTTGTCTTAATCTCCAGGAGCGCAGCACNCAAAAAGGCAGATGCACAGTCAATGATCTGTTTTTCTCCCTAAACACACTCTTGAAGTCTCATCAGAAGCAAACATTTTGAGACACAAATCCAGATTTTTTTGACAGAAGAAAATGCACTTAAACTATAAATGTGACTCACCAGGGAGGCAGGACGGGCAGTGTTTCTCAGAACAGCTGAGCAGAAGGGGAACACTTGGAACCAGTGCCCTGAGCCCAGGGAAGGGAAGCTGGTGGGAGGGCTTCTAGTAACAGCGGAGAAGGAGGCTGGAGGCGGGGGAACAGCTGAGAAGTGCTGGAGGGGCTGGGTGGCCTCCATTTGGGCACTCACCTGGGCGGGGGGCAGAGAGACCCAGCCCCCTGCACCAGAGCTCAATACACCTGCAGGACGGCTGGACAGATGACGAAGCTTTGCCCCAGGTGAGCAGGTGAGGTTTCCTGCCAAGCGCTGTCTCCCTGTGCCCAGGTCACCATATATCCAGCAGAAAGGTCATGTCCTTGAGGCAGGGCTGCCTTGTCAGTCATCAGAACACTGCCAGGGCATGCGCTCCACGGTCCAGGTCATTTATGACCCCTGAACTAGAGCTGGCAGTTTTGCAGAAAAGAGGGCTGCCACCAATACCTGAGCTCGGGTGGGTTGAAAGCGGTGAAGCAGCCCCACCGCTGGCCAGNGTCAGTCATCAGAATACTGCCAGGGCATGCGCTCCACGGTCCAGGTCATTTATGACCCCTGAACTAGAGCTGGCAGTTTTGCAGAAAAGAGGGCTGCCACCAATACCTGAGCTCGGGTGGGTTGAAAGCGGTGAAGCAGCCCCACCGCTGGCCAGGTGTGGGCGCCAGGCCCTGGGCTCCAGAGCTGTGGATGGGCCTGAGCCCCTCCGTCCACACCCCCTACTTAAGTAAGGAACTCGGTCATGCAGAGAACCTCCTTCTGCATTCCCCATGTGTAACCAGCAGATTTTAGCAGGAAAAATAACCCTGTAAAGGCTCCAGAAATTAAATTATCATTGGAACTGCAAATTTAAGCCTGGAGCTGACTGCTGAGATGCAAGACGTAACTGCAACTCAGACTCTCCTAATGTTAGGGACAGAGTGTCCAGGAAACCACTGAAAGTCACAACATGCAAGAGAAACACTCAGCTGTCCCCTCCACTGGATGATCCCACAGCGGGGTATCTGGGGGGAAATTTACAGGAGCCGCCACAGAAATAATTCAACAACTGATTACAAAATTGTCTTAAAACAAATGGAAACCTATTAGCAATGAGATATCAGTCTTTGAAAAATAGTGGGATAAAAATTATAAAGCTAAAAAATACAGTCACTGAAAGTAAAAAGCCCATAGGATGGGCTCAACAGTAGAGTGGAGATGACAGAGGATAGAATCAGTGAACTCGAGCCCAGATCAATAGGATTTACCCAATCTGAACAACAGAGAGAAAATGGAATAAAGCAAAATGAACAGAGCCCGAGGGACAGAGAGGAAAGAGCCAACATTCATCCCAAACGTCCACAGAAGAGAGGAGAGAGCAAGGCTAACAGCATATTTGAAGAAATAATAATGAAAAATATTTTCTCAGTCTGGCAAAAGATGTAAATAAACCTCTAGATTTAGCAAGCTGAATGAACTCCAAAGAGGGTAAACTCAAAACTGAGAGTTTATCAAAACTAGGATGCATCATAATTAAACTTCTTAAAATTAGCAAAGTAAAACATCCCGAGAACAGCCAGAGAGGAGAACCCCGTCTGCAGAATCCCAGTTCCAGTGTCAGACACCACGGAGGCCAGTGGGGCCATTTCCCAAGGGCTGAAAGGGAGGAAGTAGGTCGGGAAAAAAAGATCCTTCAGGAATTCAGGGGAAATAAAGACACTTTCGAAGAAAAAACAACAAAAAACAAAGGGAGTTTGTTGCTAGCAGACCCACGCTTAAAGAATGATTGCCACCAGGGAAGAGAATTCTAAAAACAAAGGAAATGGCAAAAGAAAAGTCCTGGGAGCATCGGGAAGGAAAGAGGAAGCGTGAGTATAAGTAAATCGATGGCCTATCCTTCAGGTCATGCGTTTCTAAACCATGCGAACAGCATCTAAGAAGTGGGAAGAGTGACGCGGGCACCTTCCTGGAGGGAACGCTGCAGATGGGCTGCAATACCCAGGGTGACCACTAGGGGTACTGAACAAAGCAGTGAGACCAAAAACACGCATGAATACAACTGGAGTACTTAATAAGGTAAAAGCAACACAGAGGATGAAAAACACAGGAGCAAGAACTCAGGGAGTAGAAACAGAAAGAAAGACAATGGCAGGCTTAAGGCCTAACAAATCAATAATCACAGTAAGTGTAAATAATACCAATTAAAAGGCAGTGATGGTCTGAGTAAGTTAAAAATCCAATTAAAATAGCAACCAAGGAAAAGATATGCTCTCAGAAGAAACACACAAAATTCAATGGCAAGGATAATATGAAAGCAAAATGATGGAAACTGACACACCATGCAAATACATACCCAAGATGTGGCTACATTAATGTAAAGAAAATTCTAGAGCAAAGGAAATGACTAGAGGAATATTACACATGGATAGAAAGATTAATTCAACAAGAAGACATTATGATCCTAGACATGTATACACATTTAAAAAAAATCCCAAGGAACCTCCAACAATGTCCTAGAAATAATATGTGATTTTAGCAACGTGGCAGGAGACAGTCAACACACAAAATCAATCCTATTTCCATATACTAGCAACAAACATGTGGGAACAAAAGTTAAAAGCAATTACCATATACAGTTGACCTAAAGAAAATGAAATGCTTAGCTGTAAAGCAATATAGAATTCAGATCCTGAGAAAGACCAAATGCGAATGAAGTAAGTCAAAGATCTAAGTACATGGAAAGGCACGCTGGGCTCATGGGTCGGAAGATTCAACACAGGAGATGTTCAAACTGATCTCCAGGTTCAATCCAAATTGATTCCTACCAAAATCCCTGTAAGGTGTTTTTCAGACACAGACAAACTTGTTCTAAAGTCTCTATGGAAAAGCACAGTTGGACAACAGCTGACAATTCTGAAAAGCAAGAATACAGTTGGAGGGATCATCCTACCGGATACCGAGGCTTTCGATGCCTCGTGAGTAGTGGACGCACATGATACTTGCACAGCGACAGATGATCATCCAGTGGAACAGAACTGGGACCTGGAAAGGAACCGCAACGTCTGTTCCACTGAATTCTGACAAGGACACAAAGGAAATCACTGCAGGAAGCACAGTTTGTCAATGGGGATGGAATGGATGTTTGTGAGCAAAAACACAAAACAGAAAAA
>SJYV01023152.1:413611-429987 GCA_006410875.1 Neotragus pygmaeus
TTACTTACTTACCTCAATACACGACAAAATTTTAGTAAATAGAGAAAGCTCCCATCCTCTCGAAGTACCGATCCATCATTCTTTAGGCCAAACTTAAATCAAATTCAATAATTTTAACTTGGAGGAACTGTGCTGGGAAGCAGTATGTTTTTAATTATTACCCTAATTTAGCCCAAATCCAATACCACCCTTGGCATAATGCACAGGGAATACTTATCAAGAGATATGAGCTTCTTCTGGTCAATAAACAGGTGAAGTCGCTCAGNTGTGCTGGGAAGCAGTATGTTTTTAATTATTACCCTAATTTAGCCCAAATCCAATACCACCCTTGGCATAATGCACAGGGAATACTTATCAAGAGATGTGAGTGAGCTTCTTCTGGTCAATAAACAGGTGAAGTCGCTCAGTCATGTCCGACTCTTTGCGACCCCATGGACTGTAGCCTATCAGGCTCCTTCGTTCATGGGATTTTCCAGGCAAGAGTGCTGGGGTGGATTACCATTTCCTTCTCCAGGGGATCTTCCTGACCCAGGAATCGAACCCGGTCTCCCGCATTGCCGGCAGACACTTTACCGTCCGAGCCACCAGGGAAGTCTACCTTCTTGGAAAGTCCATATTTAAGCAAGTAAATATATAGTTTCTACTCACCAGTTTTATTTTGGACTAGAAATCTGTATACCATGCCACTCTTTCAACTGGTCTCCTGTGATTTTTATTTCTTTTATAACTACACTATTAACGGCATAAAGGAAACACAACTAATTTCTATTAGTGGGGTCCACTGCCCAGACAGTGATAAAATCTCTTGTGTTTCATTTCAGGCATAAATTAATACCTGTCAATAATTAATTTTCAGTATTCCAAAGTGTCTAAAATTTACAACAGCAATTCTGTGTGAATCAAAAGTGATTGGGAAGAAGATTAGGTTGCAGCTGCCTCTTGTCATCCATTGACTTCATGGATTCCANAAGCAGGAGGGGATAGCATTTTATAATCTTATTATTAAATCTCAGTCTTTCAGTGACCCTGGGCCCTGGGCTATGACCTTTATGTATGCTTCTTAACTTCCTTTTCCCAACCTTTGAATGAGACGAAAGCTAGAAGGGGAGGAATGAGGGGAGGAATGCCCTTCTTCCAGATGGGATAAAGCTCTAAAGGAGGTCTTTGTTACAAAAAGCACTCTGGCATGTTTCACAATGCTTATGTTTGGCCCTCCCTTGCCATAACCACAAGGTGCTTTTGCTTGTCTCTTCACTGATGGGAAGAAACTGGTAAGGTTTCTGGAGGTGAAATGCATGCAAGTATAATGGCTTCCTAAGACCCTGCAGTCCCAGGATTTTCTCACTCTTGTGCTAGTCCATATTCTCCCTCCAGCAATTCATCAAAGTTCAGTTCACTTCAGCTGCTCAGTTGTGTCTGACTCTTCGCAACCCCATGGACTGACAGCACCACGCCAGGCCTCCCTGTCCATCACCAACTCCTGGAATTTACTCAAACTCATGTCCATTGAGTCAGTGATGCCATCCAACCATCTCATCCTCNCTGCAATTCATGGGACTGCAAAGAGTTGGACATGACTGAGTGACTGAACTGAACTGATCATCATCTGCTTTTTTATGTGCAAATTTATTCTGCATAGCTAGGTGTAATGGCATTTCTACTCACAAAACTTCTGACACCAAATATGAGTTTTTTTTTCTTCTACCCCCAAAACAATTCTCTGATTCCCTGAATACAACTGAGTGTCTCAGGATTCAGCTCAGTTCTAACACTACACAGAGTTAGCCCAGGTCCCATTGGTTAAGGGCTCAGTCCCTCATGACTGACCCAGTAAGTCTCAGATTCCATCTATGATTCTGAAAAACCAACCAATCAGCTATAAGATCGGGGAGTTCCCACAACTCCCCCCTCAAGTTCAATAATTTATTTGCCAGCTTCACAGAACTCAGGAAAACAGCTAGTTACTATTAACAGTTTGTTGTAAAGGATACAACTCAAAAGAAACAAATGGGAGAGATGTGTAGGACAGGAAGAGGGGAAGAGGAACAGAACCTCTGTGCCCTCTCTGAGTGTGTCCCACTCCTAGGACCTCACTTGAAGTTTCTTTGACGCCCATCATTTAAGAGTTTTATGGGGGTCTCATTATCTAGGCATAGATAGATAGGCATAGATAGTCTATCTAGGCATAGATAGACTAAATCACTGGCCATAGATGATTGAATCCAATCTCTTTATGTCCTGTATGGATGAGAAGGGTGTGATGGGGTTTAAAATTCCATTCCTCTAATCCCATAGTTGGTCCCTCTGGCAACCAGCCCCCATCCAAGAGTCACCTTATTAGCACAAACTCACATATGCTTGAAAAACACTTTTGTGAATAACAAAATATGATCATATTATCTCTATCACTCAGGAAATTCCAAGGGTTCTAGAAAATCTGTGTCAAGAACTTGGGGACTAATATATATTTCTTATTATCACACTAGATTTTTAAGGCGAAAGATCACTTCACATGTTTTTTATTAAATTTTATTTTGCAAATTTTACTACACAGAAAAGTATAAAGGAAAATAAAATGAGCACATTCGCCAGTCACATAGCTTAACAAATGCAACACTGCCTGTGCATCTGCAGTCCTCATGACCTCTCCTCTGATCATTTTTCACTTCTTTCCTGACTCTAGAGGGAACCACTGGTGTTTATCTTTCAATGTGCTTCCAACATATATTGTTCAGTCCCTAAGTTGTGTCCAACTCTTTGCAACCCCGTGGACTGCAGCACTCCAAGCTTCCCTGTCCTTCACTATCTCCTGGAGTTTGCTCAGACCCATGTCCATTGAGTCAGTGATGCCATCCAACCATCTCATGCTCTGTTGTCCTCTTCTCCTTTTGGCCTTCTATCTTTCCCAGCATCAGGATCTTTTCCATTGATTCTGTTCTTCACATCAGGTGGCCAAAGTATTGGAGCTTCAGTTTTAGCATCAGTCCTTCCAATGAATATTCAGGATGGATTTCCTTTAGGATTACCTTGTTTAATCTCTTTGCTGTCCAAGAAACTCTCAAGTCTAACACATGTGCTGCTGCTGCTAAGTTGCTTCAGTCATATCCGACTCTGTGCGATCCCATAGATGGCAGCCCACCAGGCTCCCCCATCCCTGGGATTCTCCAGGCAAGAATACTGGAGTGGGTTGCCATTATGTACTCCTAGGCAATATACATTCTCTTTTGTACCTTTTTCAAATTTATGTAAATAATCTCATACTAATGTGTTCTTTGTTCACTTGTCTTTTCTCTCAACATTTATATTTATGAGAATCCTTCATATTGATAGGTTATAATTTACTCCTTTTCTGTATTATATAATATTTCACATTTGAGCACAGTGCAATTTATTTATTCTCTTATTTATGGACATTTAGGTTTTTTTTAAACTTTCTATTCTTCTAAATCTTTATACATCATAATGTTTTATGGGTAAAAGGTAGTCAGTAAATACATAGATGATTTTTATTCTATCTTATGTCACCATTATATTGCGATCTTATTTGGAAACCAGATCATTTAATTCACCATATATTTTTCAGTTGCAGTATATTTCATAGTAATACATTGCAATGCCCAACCTAGCAGATTCCCCCTACATTTTAGAGTAGTCAGATTCCAAGCTGAGCTCACAAACAGGAAGGGTGAGAGGTGGAATAGGCTGAAATTTTCAGAGTTACCATAGCAATTTAAAGGTCCAAATAGCATCTGGTAGGAACTTAATGATAGTGCTTAACTTCGAGTGAAACATGGCTGCCGAATGCCCCTTCTGAACCACAAACACTATTAATGTGCAGCCTCTCTGCATTATCTTTTGGACAAGACTTTTCTCATGTTATTTTACAAACAAATCACAACTTCTATGACTTGTTTTCTGTAAAGAAAACTTCCAGACTTGCTTTGAATGCAGTCATCAGCTTATGGCTGTTATTCCTCAGTGCTCCAGAGGACAGACTCCCTATGGATGCTGACGGGAAAGTAAAATTTACCATTAGTCTCCCATGTTGTAGATAGGTGCATGTTTTGCTTTCCTTGCACAGCTTGATTTAACTTTTTGGGCAATCGACAAAACTGGCTTAGGTCTCTTAACATCTCTCAACATTGAGTACAGACTCTATAAAAAATGTAAGAGTCCCAAGACAAAAATCGATGAGTAGTTTCCCTCCCTCTCTATTTCCAAGTTGTGCTACAAATCAAGTAGACCAATGTAGAAATTCAAAGGCCTGTGTGATTTTTTTGCTGTTTGGAATTTATCTCAGCAAATGAGGAGATGATGTCACATCACAGGAGAGGTGTGATGATAAGTGCNTTTTATCAGAATAATTTGCTTTTTGTTGACTCAATTTCCTTATTATGCAAAACAAAAAAAAAGAACAAAGGTTCCTTGTCTATGAAAGAATTAAGGTTTCTACATGTACTTTTAAATATTTTATTGTTGCTTTACTTAAATAGGTAACTAAGTGCTATTTCTCAGGCATTCATGATCTTATTTTAATCATGCTCCAAGTCTCCTCTTAAAATGTTTTGATTTTAACCTTCCCTAATTCAGGTCTTAAATATATGAAAAAACAAAATGAAAATTTCAGCATTTCTTTGGCTCCAAAACTCTCTTTGGAATTTCCGAGGTCCCTGAAAAATCACACAGATTTGTTCTTCAGCTTACAAAAAAACATGCTAGAACTAATTAATTTTGTTTGATATGCTATTATTATGAGTTGCATGGGGAAAGTTTTCAGATTAGAAGAGACACTAGATTAACTTTGTAAAGGTAAATGCTGCTTATCTTATATAAATATTATAGGCATTGTGTGCTTTATATCAAATCCTTAGTTTTGTCAGTGCCTTGATTACCATAATATATTTTTACCTCTGGTGAAACACTGATCAAAATTCTTATGGAATAATCTGTCTTATATATTTATGAGTCCTAGAGTGTTTTATGTGATCATGTTAAGCCACAATACAGCATCATCTGTCACAATTTCAGCTATTGCCCCACAGCCTTCCTTTTTTCATTTGAATCTGTTGAAAGAGACATAGGTTGCTTGTGTTCTTACGTGGGTTGCTGTAAACATAAAGATTTCAAGGCCTTGACTGCTCTATCACCTGGGTCCTCCTTGGGGCTGTGCTCTCGTGAGGAATGTTGAGGAATGAGTTCCTCTTCTTTGAGACAAGATTAACCTGCTTACTACTTGCTATGAAGAAAATGGATTTCCCCAAATTCAGTGTTCTTCTGGCTGTGACATAAATCCTCTGCATGTATAGCATCCCTCTGGGCTCTTTCTGTCCCCTCTGTGGGACATTGGGACAAAGGAAACTCATGTGACTTTGTATGCTCATGCTGTTTTCTGTGACATGAGTAATAAAGTCCTGTGTCTCTGACCAAGGAGTCTCATGTCTTCTGCCAGAATGCATTAAACCATTCACAGCATATCTCAGCAGCTTGTAAATCAAACCCCACACACAAAAGTTAGCATCTTTTAGGCCAGCTGTTCTCAACGGTAGATGAACATAAGACATGGCCAAGGGGTATTGCACATGTTGAGGCCCTATTCCAGACTTACTAAATTCCTTTACTTTGTATTCTTGCTGTATTCTTGGTGAAAAGTGAAAGTGTTTGTCACTCAGTCATATCAACTCTTTTCAACCCCATGGACTGTAGCCCACCAGGCTCCTCTGTCCATGGAATTCTCTAGGCAAGAATATTGGAGTGGGTAACCATTCCCTTCTCCAGGGGATCTTCCTGACTCAAGGATCGATCCTGGGTCTCCTGCACTGGCAGGCAGATTGTTTACTGTATGAGCCCCTAGGGATCTCATATTCTTGGTATATCATGTATATTATCTTTTAGAATTATCGTATGCTGTATCTCAAGATTTCTTCTCTTAAAATTGCTCTTTCATTTTTATAAAGCAGATACAGCATTCAAAGACATCTTTGAAAATAGACTTAATCATTACTCAGGAAGTATTTTTTGGAATGGCTTTATTATCTTTATTTTTCATGTCACAGAAACAATCATCTACTGCTCTCAATTGCATTATTCATATCAGAAATCTCATCAAATTTTCACATTTGAAAATTACTAGTAATAAATTAACCACAGCCATCAATTCTCTGTCATCTTTAGGTAGTATTTATTTTATTCTGGTGCATGCATGGGGGCTTTGCTATTAAAAAAAAAAACAAGAAAGAGCTTGTGTCTTCAACAAAAGAGACTTTCAGAGCCTCAAGGAAAGTCTTGTACTTCAAAGTGTTCACATATCAAGGATGATCTTACATTTTTTATAGCAAGATTCAGTGATCTATGACCTTTTATCCAAAAATACCCACTGCTTGATTTTGTAAATAAAATTTTATTGAAACATAGTCATGCCCAGTTATTTACGTGTTCCCTCTGGCCAATTTCATGCTATAACTGTGGAGCTGAACAGTTGCAGCAGAGAACATCTGGCTTGAAAATCTTAAAATATTTACTATTTGAGATCTTACAGAAAAAGTTTGCTCTCAGAATCTACCAGAGGACTGTTGTGGATTTTCACGACTGTTTTTAGTTGAAAAATAGATGGCTTCATGAAACTGGTAGCCCAAGATCCAGTATATCAAGAATTAATTAAATAGATCAAGGTGAATCAATATGGAATTTTCATTGTAGTAATTTTTTTTAGAATATTGTTGTTTTATTTTTCTATTTTCTGGGCAGATGAAGTCCATTCTTTTTTTAAAGCTATTTGTAACCCACAACAATTTAGTAAATGCTTTTTTTAGAAACTAAAATTTTTAAATGATAGTTGATTCTTACTGACTTTCTAGAATTCCAAAGCCCTGAAGTGTCTTCACTTTTGATGGTGATATAATTATATGTCTAAGTTCAATAAGACTTTGCCCTTTATTTTACCAGATTACAATTAGATAAACCAACTTTGTAACAAATACCTTGCCTGAAATGTCATTTTCAAGTATGACAAGTCAGTTTTCAGAAGTTGATATTACTATAAAACCCATGACTACAAAACTCTCCCAGGAATATTGGCTCACAAAATTCTGGTCTTATAGGTGATATGATGGTCTCTTCCTTACAGTACAGGTGTCTTAAAAATTTGGAGACCCTCAGAATAGAAAAATTCACTCAACTTTATAAGGTACTGTTGTTTAATACTGTGCAGCTATAGATTTGCAAAATAATCTCAGAGGTTCATTAACATTCTTCAAGGACCTATGTAAATCAGCATGTCAAAAATAGTGGGACCAGTCTTTTTTGTGGTCAAGAATAATCCTTTGAGATTATTATGATGTTAAAGTGGAAGATGATTGGAGAGTGTATTAATGTCTTATTGTTTCTATAAAAATATTATCATAAATTTAGTGGCTTAAAACAACACAAATTTATTATCCTATAGTTCTAAGATTGAAGTCAGAAATGGGTCTCACAAGGCTAAAAGCAAGATGTCAGCACATTGCCTTTCTACTGGATGTCCTGGGGAGAATCTGTTTCTTTCCCTTTTCCAGCTACTAGAGGCCTTCTTTGGGCCTCTAGAGCTACCTCCCCTGGTAGCTCAGAGGTAAAGTATCTGTCTGTAATGTAGGAGACATGAGTTAAATCCCTGGGTCTGGAAGATCCCCTGGAGAAAGAAGTGGCAACACGCTCCAGTATTCTGGCCTAAGATTCCCATGGATGGAGGAACTTGCCAGGCTACAGTCCATGAGATCACAAAAAGTCAGGCACGACTGAGCAAGCAAAGAACAACCAGAGGCTTTTTTCATCTGTTAGCTCATGGCCTCCTTCTATCATTTTTAGAGCCAACGACTGCATCAACTGGACCTCTTCTTCCATCACCACAGCTCCTTCTCTGTTTCAGATTCTCCTACCTCTCTCTTTTATTATAAAGATCCTTGTGTTTACATTGAACCTACCGGTATAATCCAGAACAATCTCCCAATCTCAAGATCCACATCGTAGTCATATCTGCATAATCTCTTTTACCGTGCAAAGTAACATATTCATTAGCTCTGGGGAGTTAAGGGCCATTATTCTGCCTACCATAGAGACTATAAGAAAAAGTATGAAAGACTGAAGTGGGCTAAAAACTAAGTGTTGCCTAAACACATTCTTTCAGGTCACCTGATTCTATAGCATTTTTTCAGGTTTCATTGAGTTTCATTGTGTTTTAACGACTCAGTAAATTGCAGATAACTGCTACCAAGCAGAAGACCATTGAATATAGACATTTGTCTAAAGAAATTAAAATTGATTCCCTACTATCATCACCATTACCACCACCACCACACCAGTACCACCACATCTCCAATGGAATAAATGAGTTTTGTAAATACATTTCAGGATCAATTACTCCTTAAAAAGTTTAGTTCTTTGAAATCTCCTTTTAACTATGGACTTTTTAACTCTAGAACTTACCTAATGGATATTGAAATTGATTATAATATGGCATGTATTACAATAGGAAAGTACTTATGTGAGAGGAGACAGTTTAATAGAAAAGCCTATATGGACAAAAACAGGTGCCTAAATATATTAAAATTTAACATTTGCTGAAGATTATATCATAAATTAGTTTGGGAGGAGAGAGATACTTCAAAAGAGATAGGTAGAAATTGGCAAAATTTGAGGGTACATTTTCATATATTATGTATCAAAGTAAATTCAAGTGGTTTAAATAATTAAACGTAAAATAAAACCCAGAAAAGTTGGCAAATACAAGGGAAAATTGTCCACAGGTTAAATTTTTAAAAGTATAATATAAATTAAAATTTTATCAAAAAACAAGAAATAACACATTTTAGCCAGGACATGGGAAAAAAGCAAATCTTGTACACTATTGGTGGGAATTTAAATTGATGCAGCCATTATGGAAACCAGTATGTAGTTTCCTCAAATTTTTTTTTAAAAAGAACTACTGTATGATCCAGCAATTATATCTCTGGTTATTGATCTGAAGAAAACAAAAACATTAAGTCAAAAGATATATGTACCTCCATGTTGCCTACAGTACTATTTACAACAGCTAAGATATAGAAATAACCTAAGTGTCTACTGATGGATCAGTGGATAAAGAAGATGTGGTATGTATATTTGTTGTTCAGCTGCTAAGTCGTGTCTGTCTTTGTGACCCCATGGACTGCAGCTTGCCAGGCTCNGCTACCCACGCCTGACAAGTTATTTATCATGTCGCTCATTGCCAGCATTAGATTATCCCCACGGTTATGACAGCAACATTATTCATCAGGGTTACAACCTCGATACAAGGCTGTTTAAAGCTGCTTCTCTCCTCACTCTTGTCTTTTCAGAGGAGTGTTGATCTCTGTAGTTTGTATGGAAAAGAAAAGGAGGGAAGAAGGAAGGAAGGAGAAAAGGAGAGAGGAGGAAGGGAAGGAGGGAGGGAAGAAAGAAAGAGCAAACTACAGAAATTACGGGTCTCATCAAATATGATGACTCTGATGTGATGTTCCTCCAAATTTGGATGCTTCTTTTTTTTTAACAGAATCAACAATCTTTGCTGCATCTTCCTTCTTCCTGGGAACCATACAAAGGGTGAGATGTAAAGATGTGGAAATGGATGTTGATAAAATGCTCGCTGTGGCCCTGACTCCTGTACATCTATAAGCAGTTCCCTGCATCTATCTCCTTTCTCCGCTCCTTCCCTGACAGTCAAGTGCCAACTGGAGGACCGTTTGCTTGTAGTGTCTCTGTGACTGCATAGTCAGGAGCCTTTATTTTACTCAATAGAATTTTATTCAATTTTGTGAGGCTCCAGAGCAATTTGAATTTCAGGGTGAATATTTTCCCCTAGAAACTGCATGAGTTGAAAATGCTGGGAGAAAATTAAGTTGTCAGCGTTTATTCCAATTTTTGAAAAGATCGCTGAGCTCAGTGATCCTTCTTTCAAGCTCAATTGCAATGACTTGGAGGGCTCTTTCTTTCTTTCTTGTTCATTAGCAGGTAAGTGATGTCACACCTAGGAAACCAAACCTCACATCCAACCTTCTGGTCATGGATAGATGACGTAATTTGTAGGCAAGACATTTGGGGTAGGGAACCTCCCGTTGGAGGTGACATTAGCTTGTCCACCAGCTAGCAGTGGGAGATTAGGACCCTTTCACTCAGCAGATAGGGGTGTGGATTACACAAGCTTTGCCTCAGCCCAGCTCACCAGGTCAAGCCAGGTGTGAGCTGGCCAAAATCCCCTCCTCCATCCTCCAAAACCCTGGGAGCTAAATGCTTAACATCTGAATCTCTCAATGTCTGAACGCACTTATTGTTTACTGTACTAACTTTACAATTTCACTTCCAGAGTCACCCTCATGGAGGCTAAACCTAAACCTCAGCTTCTTTGAAAAGCATCAAAGTGCTTTGGGGCAGCTCGCCCACTGTTGTCATTATGATAGTGCTTTGTAAATACTTTGAAGTCGTGAATTTAGCCATTTTGATGACAGTGGGAAACATAGGGTGGTCTTATGTCTGCTTTAGGACCCTGAAAGCAAACGCTACGGTTTGAAAGAATTCCTGACTAAAGAACCATCCAGGTGGACTGTTGGGGGACAATCGTTGTGGCCTGCAACATGTTGGTCTCTGCTCTTGGACAACCGGAAAGGGAGTTCAGGGCCTTGGGAGAGTGGGAGGAGCAGGAAGACAGTAAGCACTTGCCCAGCTCACTCAGGGTGAGAGATGGCCCCCGGACCCTCCATCCGCACACACCGGTCATGCACATCCTCGCTCCCCTTAGCACACCCTCACTCCCCTTAGCACACTCGTCACCTCCACACACACCACACACACACACACACACATCCAGCCTCTCCCAGGGTCCCTGTCCCTACTGCCCAGTCTGAATCACCAGCTCCTCCAGCCTTGGTCCCTGCAGAGACCATGCTTCCCTGATTTCCCAGGGCCTACCACACCCAGGGCTCCACACAGACATCCGGAGGACCGCCCAAAAATGCCATAAGGACCGTGTCATACCCTACAGATGTTCCAACTGCCCCGTGTCTTCCTACACTGAAGTCCTACTTTCTGCTTGGGAGGCAGGGAGCCCTCACACCCCACCCCGCCTCCAGGCCAGGGCCAGGGCACCTGTAGAGTTGACCAGAGTCTACAGGAAGAAACATCCCTGGCCTTGGGCTAGAAGGCAGCCGAAGGTTACTTGATGCTCTGTTAACACCCACTCGACCCACACACCCACCAGCGCAGGGATCCTGGTGATCCAGGGGCATAATCTAAGGGGGCACCCAAAGCCCCTGGGAGTCCACCCTCAAAAACCTTCAGTAATCAAAGTAAATAATATTTTAATGCAGTATTTACAAAAATTGAATCAGCAGATGTAAGTCAGCTGCTTTTTTTTGGCCCGGGGCCAGGGCTTGGGCAGGGACTGGAGGAGGGTCAGGCAAGTGCAGGTGGAATCTCACCTTTCTTTAAAGCTTTGATCGTTTCTTTCACCTTGGAATTTTTTTCTATTAATTTTTTAAAATTTATTTAAAGTGAAAAGTAAAGGTGTTCTTTGCTGTCATGTGCAGCTCTGTGACCACATGGATTGTAGCCCGCCAGGCTTTCTTGTCCATGGGGATTCTCCAGGCAAGAATACTGGAGTGGGTCGCCATGCCCTCCTCCAGGGGATCCTTCCAACCCAGGGATTGAACCCAGGTCTCCCACATTGCAGGCAGATTCTTTAACCCTCTGAGCCGCCAGGAAAGCCCTTTAAAATTTACTTAAAATATTGCCTAAACCTTTGTTTTTGATGCCCCCTTAAATTTTGCATATGAAGTGAGTGCTTCTCTCTCTCACTGTAGTCCTGGCCCTGACACACACATGCTCACATACACTCTCATGTTCACACTCACATATTCACACACTCACACAGTCTCACATGCTCATACTCACATGTTCATAGTCACACACCCATGCTCACATGCACATGTTGGCATACTCACATAGATGTTCACACTCACATGTTCACACACACTCACATGCTCACACTCACACTCACACACAGGGATGCTGGAGCTAAGGGCAGCACAACCTTACATGTGGTGGTTAGGTGGACTCTGAGTGGTAAGGAAGGGGCTTCTCGGGTTTGAACATCACAGACAAGAGTTGAGTGTCAATTGGACAACATCTGCCTGCCTTGCCTTCGAGCTCTTTCTAAACACCAGATCCCACGTTTCTCATTTGCTATGAAATTGTAGAAACAGTAGTGCTGGACGGGCCCGGGGTCCATGGGCGATCACTTCAGCTACTGGCCATGCAGAAGCGCCAAGGCTGAGTATATACACTGTGTGTGTGTGTGTGTGTGTGTGTGTGTGTGTGTGCACGCACAGGTAAACATGTAGATATTGAAATAGATGGATACGTGAGCGCTTCTGCCCTCACTTGTCCCCGTACTCTGCTGGGGTCTCTCATCCAAATCAAGTTTAGGAAGCCAGGCCAAGTCTCAGAAAATGGAACTTGTGTTTCAATAGGGGAAAACCTGCCTGCACCTTTTGCACTAAAAGTATTTAAGAGCTTATAGGCCTAAAAAACAAAGACTGGCTCACATATGGCATAAGTGTGTTTTCATTCTTCCTCATTCTGAGACTTCCAACAGATCTTTGTTCCCTTGTAAGTTTTACGAAATCAAAAACTCAGTTGAATACACATTGGATTTAGAAAGAAAAATTGTAATTGTGTTAAGTAAATTTCTATTCTAACTGATTTTAAATTGTTTTATCTCTGTATAGTAATAGTGCATTAAAGGATTAAAAATAAATTTGGAGGAAATGAATACTTTATGTGTTTTCCTGTCAAGTGTCTGCAAAAGCATCTTAACTTCCTTTTCTAACATCATGGCAAATCAAAATCATCCATAAATTAGTCAAAAGGTCAGAATAACTCATGTTGAAGGGACAGCAGTGATTCTGTTTATTTTAAATACAACTTATAATCCATGAAAACAGTAACTCACAAATCAGATGATTTTTATAGCTTTACTAATTTTATTCAAGCATTTTCTAATGAAAATTTTTAAAAATACAAATAAGGTAAAAAAAAGATTAATCAGTTATTACACACATCAACTTGATTTTACTGTTAGCATTCTACAAAATTGGCTTCATCACACGTCTATCCATAGAGCTGTCTTAGTTTTTAAGCATTTCAAAATGAATGGAATGCATTAATAGCCCCCTCACAAATATTTTAGCATTTATATCATTAACTAGAATGTATTATCAATGTAGATCAAACCAGTCAATCCTAAAGGAAATCAACCCTGAATATTCATTGGAAGGACTGATATTGAAGCTGAAGCTCCAATACTTTGGCCACCTGATGTAAAGAACCACCTCAGTAGAAAAGACCCTGATGCTGGGAAAGACTGAGGGTAGGAGAAGAAGGGGGCAACTGAGAGTAAGATGGTTAGGTAGTATCACTGACTTAAGGAACTTTAGTTTGAGCAAACTCTGGGAGAGAGTGAAGGACAGGGGAGCCTGGCATGCTGCAGTCCATGAAGTTGAATCAGACACAACTGAGTGACTGAACAACAACACAGACTGTATTATATGCTTATAACTGTATTTTTCTTTTGAGGTAATACTTCAGTTCAGTTCAGTTCAGTTGCTCAGTCGTGTCTGACTGTTTGAGACCCCATGAATTGCAGCAAGCCAGGCCTCCCTGTCCATCACCATCTCCCGGAGTTCACTCAAACTCATGTCCATAGAGTCAGTGATGCCATCCAGCCATCTCATCTTCTGTCGTCCCCTTTTCCTCCTGCCCCCAATCCCTCCCAGCATCAGGGTCTTTTCCAATGAGTTAACCCTTCGCATGAGGTGGCCAAGGTAATACTTACATACAACTAATTAACAAATTGTAGAGGCAGATTTTAGAAGTTTGGCAAATGCATAGACCCAGGTCACTCAGACCTTGTCAAAATATAGAACATTACCCTCACCCTCCCAAATTACTTCTTGCCTTCTCCAGGTAGTACCTGCCCTGATCCCCACACAAAAAAACTGCTCTCCTGATTATTTCTATCACAGGTTAACTTTGCTAGTTTTAGAATTCCATATAAGTTAAATTTAACACTATATATTTCCTTCTAAGTTAAGAACATTTTCACTCAGACGGTTGTTTATGAGATTTATCCTGCCTTTGTGTGTGTGTGTGTGTGGGGGGGGGTTCATGTAATAGCAGACCATACTCTCTTGTTTCTGAGCTATGGTCTTTGTGTCATCAGGCGTTTCATTTCTCTCGGCTAACTACACAGAGGTGAAATTCTCACATTTTCATCTTATGGTCATGTTTATTATTCGAAAAAATTTAATTTTATTTCCTATTGGAGCATACTTGATTAACAATGTTGTGTCAGTTTCCGGTGTTCAGCCAAGCGGCTCAGTTACATATCAGTTCAGTTCAGTCGCTCAGTCGTGTCCGACTCTCTGTGACCCTATGAATTGCAGCACGCCAGGCCTCCCTGTCCATCATCAACTCCTGGAGTTCACTCAGACTCACATCCATCGAGTCAATGATGCCATCCAGCCATCTCATCCTCGGTCGTCCCCTTCTCCTCCTGCCCCCAATCCCTCCCAGCATCAGAGTTTTTTCCAGTAGGTCAACTCTTCCCATGAGGTGGCCAAAGTACTGGAGTTTCAGCTTCAGCATCATTCCTTCCAAAGAAATCCCAGGGCTGATCTCCTTCAGAATGGACGGGTTGGATCTTCTTGCATTCCAAGGGACTCTCAAGAGTCTTCTGCAACACCACACTTCAAAAGCATCAATTCTTCAGCGCTCAGCCTTCTTCACAGTCCAANAATTTAAACATTTTTCTCAGTTTTCATTTCCGACATAAATATTGACAGATATACCTACATTAAAGCTCTTTGGGCTCCTCAATAATCTTGAGTATAAGGAGAATAAAGAGTTTGAGAACTGCTGCTTTAGAGCTCACAGTGTGAGCTGAGCCCAGCAGAGTTTTGCTGCTCAGTACCTCAGTCGTGTCCGACTCTGCCCTGTGGACAGCAGCACACCAGGCTTCCCTGTTCATCTCTCAGAGCTTGCTCAAACTCATGTGCTTTGAGTCATTGATGCAATCTCCATCTGATTCTGTCATCCCCTTCTTCTCCTGCCTTAAATCTTTCCCAGCATCAAGGTCTTCTAAGACTAGAGAGAGTCAGTGTTGACATTCACTCTCAGTACTTCCTGATGAACTGGTGTTACACATGTTCACTCGTGTTGTGCTTTAAACATTCAGTTGGCCTTGGAGGGTGTTGCCTCTGGTGTTTTCCCATTTCTTCCTTCAGATCCATATTTATGTGTCGCATTTCTCTTAATGACTGAAGGTCAGTAGTGTTTCTTATTGTGCAGATCCTCCGGCCGTTCTCTCAGGTTTCACTGACTGAGCTATGATCCTTCACTGTCAGTTTTGAAGGGTATTTTTGCAGCAGTTATTCTAGGACAAGGTCTTTACTTCTAAGATGGGCCTTCCTGTTGTGTAAACTGGATGCCTGGAATGTTGATAGGCTGTCAGCAAGATCTCTCTGCTTTGTAGCTGAGCTGGGCCTCCAACATCCCCCAGAGACTGTTGTCTCTCAACGTTTTAGTATAGTAACAGCTTCCTGGTAAAGCCTCTTGTGCTCTTGCACAGAGCTGGATATGAGCAGCTCAACTCTTGTCCAAGGACACACAGGGAGCCCCACATGGGGCCTTACAGAGTCTGGTCAATGGTTACCATCCTACACTTTGACCTCTGCCTCCTCAGCTTAGCGGGACTGCTGTGGTCTCCTTGGCCATAACTTGTTATGCTGGAGTCGTGACGATACACTTAAAAAGCCAAGCACTGGTGAGACTTACCTTGCGAGCTTCTCTTCCCTCGGGGATCACTGTCTCTTGCTGCATGCCGCCAGGTGCCTAAAAGCAGCTGCCTCACATATACTTTGTCCAGCTTTATGGTTAAAGCAGCAAGGCTCGTCCTGTATCAATTACTCTGTCATAGCTAGAAGTGGAAGTCTTCTCTGGTCTCGGTGAACTTTGCATCCATACAGCAAACCTGAAAGGACTGAAGGGGACAGAACATGTCAGCAGAGGACCGATGGCCCTAGGCAGCCTCCAGCATCTAGCTTGAATATTTTCTTGTGGTCTTCAGAAAACTGCAGTATAATTCGTGCGCCTGACACAGAGAAAACATCCTTCCAAGGAAGGGTCTAGACTGTGTACCTTCCAAACATAGGTTAAAAGAAACAGTTTCCACATCTAGATCTTAGCACTTGCCATACCTGGGGTTACCTCAGTTATCAAAAGGATTCCTAACTTCTCAAAACAGTATCATTTTGCTCACATTTTTATTAGAAAAT
>SJYV01023152.1:430544-435544 GCA_006410875.1 Neotragus pygmaeus
TGCAAAGAATATAATCAATCTGATTTCGGTGTTGACCATCTGGTGATGTCCTTGTGTAGAGTCTTCTGTTGTGTTGTTGGAAGAGGGTGTTTGCTATGACCAGTGCATGTTCTTAGCAAAACTCTATTAGTTTTTGCCCTGCTTCATTCTGCATTCCAAGGCCAAATTTGCCTGTTACTCCAGGTGTTTCTTGACTTCCTACTTTTGCATTCCAGTCCCCCATAATGAAAAGGACATCTTTTTTGGGTGTTAGTTCTACAAAGTCTTATAGGTCTTCATAGAACCATTCAACTTCAGCTTTTCCAGCGTTACTTGTTGGGGCATAGACTTGGATAACTGTGATATTGAATGGTTTGCCTTGGAGACAAACAGAGATCATTCTGTCGTTTTTGAAATTGCATCCAAATACTGCATTTTGGACTCTTTTGTTGACCATGATGGCTACTCCATTTCTTCTATGGGATTCCTGCCCGTAGTAGTAGATATAATGGTCATCTGAGTTAAATTCACCTGTTCCAGTCCATTTTAGTTCGCTGATTCCTAGAATGTCGACATTCACTCTTGCCATCTCCTGTTTGACCCCTTCCAATTTGCCTTGATTCATGGGCCTAACATTCCAGGTTCCTATGCAATATTGCTCTTTACAGCATCGGACCTTGCTTCTCTCACCAGTCACATCCACAACTGGATATTGTTTTTGCTTTGGCTCCATCCCTTCATTCTTTCTGGAGTTATTTCTCCACTGATCTCCAGTAGCGTATTGGGCACCTACTGACCTGGGAAGTAACTTTAATTCCATCATATATATATTTCATAATATACATGTAATTTCATAATATATATATAATTTCATAATGTAATATGTAATATAATTCCATAATATATACATTCTTATTCAAATTCTTTTCCCATTTATGTTGTGAGAGTGTATTAAGCAGAGTAGGTCCTTATTGGCTATCTATTTAAAATATTTCAGTGTTTCCTCTTTTGCTCAAATATTTGTTGAGAGGCTTAATGAATTGATTATCCATTCAATAGAAGTAAATGTGCATTAATAATTTTTATAGAAAATGAAGGTAAAGCTTTGTAAATTTAGTTGAAGCCACACTGTGCACTAGATGATTACCCGGGGAGAACTTTGGTCTTGTCTGTGGTCACAGAGCAGTAGATCCACAGTTTGACTCCAGGCAGCTTGATTCTACATCTATTCCAGAGTCCTCCACTTCTTTGATTTTTTTACTTTGATGTTTTTAGGGAAAAATTCTGAAAACTTGAAGGAAATGTTTGCTATCATTTGTACCACAACACTGAGTTCCAGAATTGATATGTGTTTTTCCAGAATTAAAGAAAACATGCACGTCACATACAGAAACACAGCACACACACGCCACACACATAAGCATGCATTTCATGAGTATATGTCACTGTATATGTGACCAAACAAATGTTAACCCAAAGTATTTGTTGGTGAAAGTGAAGTCGCTCAGTCATGTCCGACTCTCTGCGACCCCATGGACTGTAGCCCACCAGGCTCCTCCATCCATGGGATTTTCCAAGCAAAACTGCTGGAGTGGATTGCCATTTCCTTCTCTAGGGTATCTTCCTGACCCAGGGATCAAATCAGGGTCTCCTGCATTGTAGGCAGATGCTTTACTGATATTACAAAAACTACATTCTTACCATACGCTTTTTTAAATATCAGAAAAGAATTGGTCTTTCTCATTCAATTTCCAAACTCTAAACTTTTACCAAAAATTTATGTTGTAAACTACAAATGTAGTTTTGCAATAGCCATTTCCTTCAGGCCCAGTGAAATCACCACTGGCTCTGTACTTACGGGCTTTTTAAAAAGTGCACCGCTGAGCCATCAGGGTTACGGTGGTATTTCAGTGAGAATGTTCACCTCTGGAAGATCATCTCTAAGCTCAGTAACAAGCTGTGCTTGGCTGAGATAGTACTTGAACTAAGCAATGGATACAAGTCCTGACTTATTTTGGTGTCATGATGAATAGTCTAGAAAGTAAGGCTGTGCATTGAATGGATGGTGACACCATGTCAAATTACTGGATTTGAAGGTCATCAGTCAGAAACAGAACATGTTTAGAACTCCTTCAATCTGATTATGAAAGAGTAATGTGGGCAAGGAAGTCAAAATTACACAGAAAGTGACAAAGATGAAATTAAACACATCCAAAGGACAAAGGGTTATGTTCACAATTTATTCAAAGTTTTGTGCAATACAAATTAAATATAATATAATCTACTTTTTAATTATTAAAATGAACTTTTCCTCCATAGATTTAAACTGTTAATGAAAAGAGAAAAGATAATTGCCCTCACACTTAACTGCCCAGTATTCCATCCCTTGAAATGGGGCCGGTTTCTTTAGATTCTTTTGTGATTACTTTCAAAGCTATTGTGAGTTTATGAGTGCTTTTAGCTCCTAATGCAGCTTCCAATGTCAATCTTTATATTACTAAAGGACAATTAGGCAAACCATGTAATTGTGTTGTCATTTATTAATTTCAAGCTCCAATGTCATAAATTATATGTTTTAATTAATACTGTGTCAATGGCAATCTGTAACTTTGAATGCATACAGAGGTTAACAAGAATACATAATTAAGAGAAAACAGTGAATAAGGGCATGGCTGAACAGTTTATAAAATTAGGCAAGAAAGGGACTGCTTTGTCAGCATGTAAGCACCATGATTAAAAAAGGGGGGAAAAGGATGGGGGGATTAATAAACTCAAGCCAAGAAATAGAAACAATAGAATAAGTTAATAAAAACGGGTTCATAAAAAATGAATGGATGAACAATACAAGGAAATTCTAAAGCACAAATGCTGGAGAAACTGAGTCGATTTGTTACTATTGTGTAGATGTGCGTGTCCCCTCCGTGTCGAAGCGTAACCCTTAATGGGATTGTGTTAGGAGGTGGTTGGGTGGTGGGGCCACAGCCCTCAGGGGCGGATTACCATCTTTGTAAGAGAGGCCCATGGGGCTCGTCCCTCCCACCGCACGTGGCAGAGGGAGATGTCACTGGCCATGAAGCAGGACGGAAGGAGGCCTTCACCAGCTGGTGACCACACTGAACTTTGACCTTGGATGTCCAGCCTCCAGGACCTTGAGAAACAAATGTCTCTTGTTTACACATCACCCCCCACCCCTGCCCTAGTTTGTGGGATTTTGTTATAGCACCCTGAAAGGGCTAAGACATTTATCAACAGATGTTTCTCGTTAGTAGAGTTGATGAAAATCCTCCTTGAGTTTCAATTCTGAAAGCTGGATATCTTTCTAAAAGTATGACCTCACTCGCCTTAGTAAACAGGGCACAGAGAAAACCACTTGGACTTGTTTCAGGGACGCGATTCTGACATGTCTTGTCGTCTGGGGGTCACGCTGCTGGCTGAGAAGGAAAAGAGCTTGCCTATATTCTGTTCTGTGATGTTGATCTGTGACATCACAGACAAGCTGACTTCACTATAAAGAAAGGGCATTGCTAGGAGGAAATGCTACTTTTTCTCCCCCATGAAGTTAGGGTGTGGGCCTGCTTTATTGGAGTTTCTGTTTAGGGAAGAACTGAGGATTCACAGGAAGTCAACGTTGAGAGGAACAGCAAAGCCACCTGGCCTTTCCTTTCCTTCTCATGCTGGCTGTAAATGAAAACTTCCCAAGTGGCTCAGATGGTAAAGAATCCACCTGCCAATGCAGGAGACCTGGGTTGGATCGCTGGGTCAGGAAGATCCCCTGGAAGAGAAAATGGCAACCCACTCCAGTATTCTTGCCTGGAAAATCCCATGGGCAGAGGAGCCTGGTGGGCTACAGTCCATGGGGTGGCAAAGAGTCAGACACCACTGAGCAACACTTCACGCACTGGCAGTCACCCGCCCCCTGTTGAAGCAACTGGTGCTGGACATTCCCGTCAACTGCTATAGAGACAAAATATTACTTTCCAGTTTCCTGCTTCTTATGCTAAGTCTATTATCATCACAAACTAAGAGGTAAGAGCTCATGAAATGACCCCATGCTAGTGCAGTAGTTTTTGTTTATGTTAGTTAAATGTGTCTCATTTCTATGACTCAATGGGCTAAAAATTTAACACAATTTCTCTGACTTCCTATGCAAGCCACATGAAGAAAGGATGAGCCATTTTCTACCTTAGTGACTCTGGAAAGTCGTGTTATCTTTCGGGCTTCAGTATTCTGTGCTGTTGCACAAGAAAATCAGAATGCCTCTTAGGAGAGCACAGAGGGTTCTTGAGCTGAAGCAGTGGAAGCGTGCATCACAGAGGGTTGGCGGCAAGCACCGGTGAGAGGTTGTTATGAATCACTTGCATAGGTTGCTGTGGGACCACACCTGTGCCTGGAATCTACAGCAGATGAATTCGTGGAAACAAAGAAGGGCCTGGTGGTAGAGGGCAGCCTGGGGTTGGGGGAATGGAAAGACATTTGCAAAAAGCTACCAAAAAAAAAAAAGAAAAATGAAAAAGAAAAAAGCTACAAAGCTCTAGTCACAGGAGGAATAATTTCTGGGGATCAATGGACGGCAAGGTGACAATAGTTAAAAATACTGTATACACTTGAATGTTGCTGAAAGAGTAAATCTTAAATGTTCTCAACACAGGCACTAGTAATTATATGAGGTGACAGAGTTGTTAACTACATTATCATGGTAGTCATTTCACAGTGTACAGCAAACCGTCACGTCGTACACCTTAAGCCTGCAGTGATACCTGTCAATTATGTCTCAGTACAGCCAGAGACACAAAGCAGGAGCAAGCCCACCTTTGCTGAGAACTCACCCTTCGTTTTCAGGTCTCAATCATGTTCTGACAGAAAGGTGGCTAGAATACATATATTTCACAATCAAACAAAAAATATTGTTGGGTGTTTTATGGAAAGGGCATTTTCCTGGAAGCACCCTGAGAGCTTCTGATTCATGATGTGAGTGAACACAAAACATTCTAATACAATCCGGTGAGGGTCCTGGATTTTCA
>SJYV01023152.1:440544-463603 GCA_006410875.1 Neotragus pygmaeus
AGAAATAATTCCCACACCCTCTTGCTCAGATATTGAATTTAAACAAAATAATGACTAACCTCTCTTCATTTTTAAATTCATAAATGAGAGAGAAACAGAGCCTCTTTATATATATATCTCTCTCTCTCCCCGTTGGTATTCAGTTGGTGGTGCTGACTCTTCCTGTCCTCCGTTTTTGAGAGGATCAGGACATGAGCTATCTTAAGATGTAGGCAGAGAAATGACAGTGTATCTTCCGCAATGAGTTGTTGAAATGTCACTCTGCACACAATCCTTCTTCAGAATAGCCCTGGCTGTTGCATTATGGTTTGATTCATTGTACACGGTATTAAATAATGTCAGGAGATGAAAAGGCAGATTCATGTCGAAGGCATACAGGCCACATTTCTGCATATTTTAGTTCAGCACACGTGTCTGGAAAGCCCTGTAAAGACGAGAGCTGTCTAACCCACCGCTCCCCTCTCCCCAACCCAGAAATCCCACGTGCTTTTAGTCACCGGCAGCCACTATGCCAATTGAGTAACTTTTCAAGAACTTCAGTCTAAAGTCCCCTGGGATCCTTGTAGCACAGGGAGTGATGTTGAATCTAAATATAAATGTTTCTTAAAAAATCACCTCCATACAACTGCAAAATTTGAGGAAAATCTAGTCCAATATAATCATAATGTTTTCTTCCATATGCTTGCTTCAACCAGGAGTATACACTTGAATGTCCATAATGATACTGTGGTGAGATTACTTAATTCATAGATAATGATGCTGAAAGTTATAAGCTACCACCAAAGGAGAATTTTGTGGACTCTCAGTTAAATTGAAAAGTATCCATGTTTCCAAATATTTGTCAGTGTTGGAATCTAGTTAATCTGCATCTCAACGAAAATATGAAAAATAATCATTCATTGGTATGGTCATAAATACATTATCCATTACTTACACTTGCAAAATGGATTTTAAAATAGTTTAATTACTAATATTATAAAAATATCTATCTTGCAAATGAGTAGATGGGGATATCAGAATCGAGTAGCAAAGTAACTACCCCCCAAATCTTAAACTCTATTAGCAACAATTATTTTTATTAAACCAGCATGTGAGGGAATTGGAGGAATGACAAAGACAGTGGATAAAAGATTTATGTCAATTAGGAGATAATTGGTAAAGGGATTAATACTAGAACTCCTGCTCAAGTAGACATTTCCCTGCTGCTTCTGCTTCTGAAGGCTGAATCCCCTCCCAATAAAGTGGCTGGTACTGAAGTTCCACGGAAGCAGGACTCTTGCATCTTATTCACAATGATGCTTTTAATGTTTAGACACAGGCTGGATAACAGAGATGCTTAATGAGTATTTGTCAGTGGAATGGATGAAAGAAAGAATCTGAGAATTCTACATGCATAATTTTATTTCGTATTCTATAAGCCATGGATCTATTCACTATTTGGTTGGGATTACAGGGCGCATAACCAGATCAGTTAAGACCTAGTAAAATGGCCATAAGCAGGTCAGAACAGGAGGTGCACTGACATTTTCTTTTTCTTTTTCCTGGTCCACTCTTGCAAAGGCAGCAGGCCACAACTGTGATTCTTTCTTCACTCTCTCAGTCTCCCCCAGCCCTATTCATTATCTGGGCATGCATGCTCAGGAGCTCAGTTGTGTCTGACTCTGTGTGACCTCATGGACTGTATCTCACCAGGCTCCTCCGTCCATGGGATTTTCCAGACAGAAACACTGAAATGGATTGCCATTTCTAACACCAGGGAATCTTTCCCACCCAGGGGTTGGATCGACATCTCTTGTGTCTCCTGCATTGGCAGGTGGATTCTTTACTACTACACCACCTTGCAGGCTATAGTCCCCAGGGTCGCAAAGAGTCTGACATGACTCAGAGACTAAATAACATTATCTGGGAGAAAATCATATTTAAAGACAAGGGGAAACAGTCATATTTTTAAAAACTATTTATTGTTTATAAATGCAGATTATATGAAATATTTACCACTATAATAACAACAAACTCCTGGGATTACAGTTAGAAAAGATCAGGTCTACAGAGTTCAGGTGGAGTTACAAATACAATTGTGATGGGCTGAAATGGTCCTAGGAGAAGGAATATTTTCTCTATAGAATTTATACATCACAGAAGCTGTTTCAAGAAAGGGGTCATAAAAATATGGAATTTGATTAGATTATACAAACTAGTATTTTATCTCAGTAAATTATTGATCAGTTCAGATTCTAAGTTTAATTCCTGGCTGAAACTAAATTCCTTATAAAAAACTTAAAGATCACACAATACAATTCATCTATGTAGGTCTGTATGTTAAGTCACTTCGATCATGTCTAACTCTCTGCAACCCCATGGACTATAGCCTGCCAGGCTCTTCTGTCCATGGGATTCTCCAGGCAAGAATCCTGGAGTGGGTTGCCATGCCCTCCTCCAGGAGATCTTCCTGACCCAGAATCAAATCCACATCTCTTCATTTTCCTGCATTGGCAGAGGTACTTTTACCACTAGGCCACCTGGGAAGCCCTCTTCTATGTATAAGTGGCTCTAATGGATCTATGTAAGTACACTACATAATTAAAGACCAGCAATGATAAGAGTTTCGGTAAGAAAGATGCTAGGGTATCTTCCCAGCTTGGTGTCTGGGTGTCTAAAGCAAGTGTCCAGGAGGACTGGGTTGAAGCTATTTTACCTCTAATGTTCTAGCCTCTGAGAAAAATGATATTTGAAATTTCGATTTGACATATCTATAAAGCATGATTCTATCAATTTATATGGACATAGAAAGCATCATTTTACCAAGTTTAGAGTCTCATGAGGAAACGCTTCTTCAAGTATGATTTTTTTAAAGTGGAATTCTGTTGACTTATCTGGGAGAGTTCATTCTATCCCATTTTACAACTTTTTAAGGCTTTTGAAATTATGTCTTTACATACCCATGTCCTCTGTATATCTTGGCATTCTCCAAAGAATTGTGGGCAAACCTCTGATAGCTTGGGGTCTGCAGAAGAATTTCAGCATGATCACTGAAACAAAGTAAATCTCATCCATTAACACAAATAAGCATATCATTTGGAAATGAACAAATTTGCCATATGCTAAAGCACTTTTTAGTATTACAAGTGGTGTCTTTACACTTTGCTTTATTATATCACTTATTTTTATATGTCTAAGCCAACAGTGGGTTCTCTTGTGGAACAGGCAATGAGTTTCAAAATCACTATTTCTAGTCCCAGAGCCATTTCTTACTAATCATCGTCTAAGTCATATTCCTGTCGAATTTTTGTGTCTTCGTCTGTAACATTAGAGGTTGGATTTACCGACCTTAAACAGCTTCTGGAAGATGCTCTGATAAGTCAGGGAGATGACACCCATCGTGTGGGCGGGAGGATTCCTCGAAGATGGGAATTCATGAGTCACTACAGCCCCAGTGCCCACCACCTCACAAGAACCACCTTTTGATTTGCGGATGTTGCCTTCCTTACACTTGCTTATTTATCTGGCTTTATTTGGAATTTTTTGACATTTTTTAAATTAATTTTTTTTTTAAATTTTACTTTACAATACTCTATTGGCTCTGCCATACATCAACATGAATCCACCACAGGTGTCAACAAATTTATGCAGGAACCTGTCACACGTTGCCCAGATGAAAGGAAGTACACACTGTGTTGACGATAGCTCATCCTGAGACTGAAAATATACATCATTGCACACCATCCCCCCCAATGTGTATGCAAGATGAGAATGTCCTCCTCTGTTTCTCAATCAGAAGCTTTTTACAAGAATCTCCATAATGCAGCCAAAAAGAGTTCCATGGGAAAACAGCTCTAACACATTGGTGTCTGAATGACACCTGCTGGAAAGTTAGAGGGATAAGAATGCTGTGTACATGATGGGAAAAGTCAACAAAAGCTTGTGCAACACTGGAGGTTGATGGGTTTTCCTGGTAAATAAATACATGTTAAAGTTGAGATGTAAAATACACAGTAAAGAGTTGTCATGCCTCTATGTGACACTCCTGAAAACCAGAGGCCAATGTTATGAATAAAAGTCTTCACGAAAAAATAAACAGCAAACAAAATGAGAAAAGGAGCTGTCCATTCTAACTCTAAAAATTATAGCTGTAATTAATTTGATTATTTGGGGATGAAAAATTTATGTGATGATGAATGTGATGATGAAACTTTATGTGAATGATATAATCCATGTGGAATTAAAAAGCCACTTCCCTAATAGATATGGTACACGATACACGTGAAAATTGTTCAGGGTGATTCTAAATCCTAGTTTGCACAAAAGACACCTTCTGAAGTTGTATTGTCTCAATTTTATCATAGAGAGGTCAGGTTAGGCTGTGAGAGCAAAAAGGAAATACACTTTTCATTGCCAGCAGGGTCCTGACTACAATGAGGCAGAAAACAAACCAGTAAAGGTCAAGCCTGCCATTCATGAAATGTCCAAAAGGGAAATTTTGATTTTTTTAAATAAAAGGTAATTTGATCCATCACGGCTGAATGTTACATTAGAGGATGCCCCACTTTGCCCTGATATAAACACAATAGTGCTTCAAGGAACAATGTCCAAGAAAACCCTCGGGTCTGGGGGAATATATTGATTTCAGCTGAGTTAATAAACGTGTAACAATGAAGCTCCCTAATCAGGGACCCTTGGCAGAAATACCATCCTTGCCTCCAGAGAAATATCAATGACCCTATTTTTACTTATGTACGATTTCTTTATTCATATTCACAGCCCCCAACATGGCCCAACAAAAGAAGTTTTCCAGTTCTTTAGAAACTGTCAGTCAAGATCCTGGTGGAGTTGGAAATAAGAGAAGATTGGAGATTAGTTTATGAAGGCAAAAATAGAAGACACACAGATTCAGGACAGGGTAGTGAATCTACTAGAAAACAAACATCAAAACAAAATAAAACAAAAGTACTACGTTTTGACCTGATCTCAGTTTCCCTTTCAGAGCTGTACAATTGATTTGCAAATCGGAATGCTAAACTTTAGTTAACACAGAGTGCGCTTCACCTCCAAACAACCCATGCAAATCCACTTCTGTCTCTGGGTAGACCAACAAATGATGTAACACCAAAGGAGAAAACCTATAGGTCAGTCGCTTTTTAAATGGTAGGACATCTTGCAACTACCACTCTCAACTAGGTGTCAGAGACTAGGGTCCAAATTCCACCCATTGGTCTTTTGACCTGGAGGACGTACTAAATAGCTCCGATTCCGGCTTTTTCACTGGGCAAAGTCACTATTGTCTTCTAAGGGAAAACAGCTTCTTAATATTCATGAATCCACTGACTTAACTGAATCCAACCTTCTAATTCCAAGAATCTCTCAAAGGGTTCTGTGTGGAAACATGTACATTTCTGCATTTTCTGCAACTGAAAGTAGAATTCTGATCCTGCTCTCTCTTGGCATAATTATATCGAGTTTTCTTCCAGGCAAGAGTCCACGAGCTCTGTGCTCCATCATACACACTGCACTGGTTCCTGGGGCATGGCTGTGCGCCTCGCTGAATAGGTACTTAATCAGATAAAAAATAAGACCTATTGTGTTTGATTACAAAACTGGCACATAATAATGACTTGGTTCTCTGCGAGATGTATATGTCCTTAAATAGTATTATTCTTATTTTCATGGTGTTTTATTGTACTATAAAATGCAACATGAAATATTGTGGTCTGTAAAATAAAATGTCATTATTGTGTTAAGTGACAAACCATCTCTAGCCCATTGAGCTCCTGCATCTGAGCTTTCTTTGATCATTTTTTGTTTCTTCTAGATCCTGGGAGTTACCAACTCCCAATGATATTTTATTGATGGTTACCAATGATATTTTTATAAGGTTTTTATTTTCTTCCACATTAACTCTAACCCTCAGATATGTTAGCCCTGACACTAATTTCTTGTTTAATCCTCTTAAGTTCTGGTGCATTTCAGAATGGTTCCTCTTCTTTCCTCTAATTTCCTTTGGTTTGGATCGGTGTTATTGTTGCTTTTTCTTTAATGTAGGATGCCCCATCTAGCTAAATGATACATGGTGGTTGTTGTGTAAGTCTGCAGGTAAAAAATGACTACAGAGGCTTACAGTGACATACGTGGATGATCCACAGCAAACAAGGAAAGAAACTGGCAAAACCCCACAGTCCTAGAAAGATAACCTACTGGATGCTTTTTGTGAATTATTGAAAAAGTTCAGGTTACAGGCTCTCCCTCATTTGTCACACTCACGATATAAGATTCCCTCACCAGAGACACATCCCTTCACCTTATTTCTTTATTTTTTTTGGTGGTAGTAGTTGAGGGCAGGATGATCAAGTGTCTCTCAATATTCAGGAAATAGCCTTGAAAGAGCCAGTCCTTTGGCTGGGGATTGCTTTCCCAAGGGCACTGACAATATAGGAGAGCTGGAACTTGAGCGAATCAGACAAGAATTAGAGATATACAGCAGATACAGTAGAATAGAAAATTAGTGTGGTCTCCAGCAATTTCTGGAATTTTCTCACACTCGGCTTAATTGTCACTAAGGCAGGGACCTGCAGTCTGATCACTGGGCTTCTGCTGAATAGTCAAGCCGGTCCTCTGAGCTTTTCCCAAGAAGCATCAGCAGACACTTATACTATTTACTACTTATACTGAAATTATGTTGAATGTGGTGTCTTAAAAATCACCCCAGGTTGGGAGAATCAGAGGCAAAATAAAGAAAAAAAAATTTTTTTTAATCGTTCACTCTTCCTAAATAGAACCAGAGTTTAAACAGTGAGGAGGAACCCATTCCCCAACTCCACCACCAAATGGTGATGCTGATGATGGGCAGGTGGAAAATTGATACAAGCTGTTGTTTCTCCCCCCCCCCTTTTTTTTTTGTAAGTACTTTATACATTCCACTTTAGCTAAAACACAAGTATACCTTTATTCATCAGTATTTTGAGTCAAGAGTCCAAGTCTTTGAGTATTAGTTGATTAACAATGTTGTGTTAGTTTCAGGAGTACAGAAAAATGATTCAGTTATACACATACATGTATCTATTCTCAGAGAAAAATATGATATCACTTCTATGTGGAATCTAGAAAAAAAAAAAGACAAATGAACTTAGTTACAAAACAAACTCACAAACTTAGTGAATGAACTTAGGGTTACCAGGGAGGATGGGAGAGAAGGAATAGTTGGGGAGTTTGGGATTGACATGTACACACTGCTAGATTTAAAGTGGATAACCAACAAGGACCTTCTGTACAGCACGGGGAACTCTGCTTGATGTTATGTAGCTATCATTTCTTCTGATGGCATATTCTCCAAGTCCTCAGTGAGCGCACAACTTATTTAATGGGCAAAAGCGGGTGGCCCCAAGCACGCTGCAGAGCACGGAGCTCCTTCCCAGAGAACAGTCTCAGCCTCATTTGTGTGGTTCCATCCATTAATTTGTCAGTCAATATGAAATGGCTAGAGATTTCTGAGGTGAATAAAGAGGGAAAACCTCGTTCATTTTTTGTTCTGTGCAATCAAAGTAAAATAGCAAAGATGTAATAGGTCACACATGTGCAATTTTGGGGAAAGGCTGCTTCAGAGAATTAGAAGGAATAAATAAATAATTTCTAAGTGGAAGGGAACAGTAGCTGAAAGTGTTTAACATGTGGTACCTAAAATTTTCACTCTTTCCAGGCAGTGCACTTCAGGGATATTTTTTTGTTTGTTGTTGGTTTTCTTCTCCCTTTTTTTATGTTCCTCTCTTTTCAGGATATCACTGAAGGGATCACAGCGGGAAATTACTTGTGCTTGTCAGTTGATTGTGTGCTGAAGAGACCGGTGGGGCTGAGAGCTGAAGATCTCTATCCCGGGCGGAGCAGATTAAAGGCCGAGCTGGCACACAGCCTTCTGACCTCCTCCTTGACCTTGACCCCCAGGCTGGCCGCCCCACCCACCCCAGGAGAGGCGGCGAAGCGCACAGGGCACTGAGCACTGGCCAGCCATGACTAGCACGCCCACTGCCCTGCACCCTCTCCTCACTCCTCCTCCAGTGCCCCAGAGGTGAAGGGTGCTGCCTGGGGGCGAGTCTCCGTTTCTAACGATGAGCATGTGGACTGCTGGGCTTCTGGTTTGCTTTCTGATTACATAATGCTCCTCTTGAGAGTCCCTTGGACTGCAAGGAGACCAAACCAGTCCATCCTAAAGGAAATCAGCCCTGAATATTCACTGGAAGGACTGATGGTGAGGCTGAAGCTCCAGTACTTTGGGCACCTGATGCAAAGAGCCGACTCATTTGAAAAGACCCTGATGCTGGGAAAGACTGAAGGCAGGAGGAGAATGGGACGACAGAGGATGAGATGGTTGGGTGGCCTCAGCGACTCAATGGACAGGAGTTTGAGCAAGCCCTGGGAGATGGTGATGGGCCGGGAAGGTGTGCTACAGTCCATGGGGTCGCAGAGTCAGACACAACTGAGCAACTGAACAGCAAGATCCTGTTTGCCCCCAAGATAACATGCCCATGCCTCTGCATGTCAGGAAGACTTGCCGTGACCTGGCCCATATACTTCTCCAACCCCAAGCCTGCCTCTCTCCTCTCTGTGTCCCACACTTCAGCCCTTGTAGGGCTTTATTCAGGTCCTTAGAGCCCAGACCTGTTCAGTCTTAAATCCTTACTGTGACTGTATCTTTTTGCTTTGCTAATTTTGGTTCATTATTTATGTCTCAGATTAAACCTCACTTCTGTGGGACCACTTTTTCTTAATCTCCAGTGTAATTTAGATCAACCTGATATCAGGTCTTTGTGGGATCCTATACTCCTTCCTAGGAACCATCTTGACAGCTGTAATTACCCATTAGATTGTAACCCCATATCTCACCTGGACGCCTGTAAAAATCTCCCAAAGCTGATCCTGTCTCCATGACCATCTCCCCCTAGGCTGGTCCCAATACCTGTGGTTAAGTAAACCTTGTTACATTTCCTGGATTTCTCTTGCACAAAATTGGAAACCCTTAGCATTGCCTAAAAATCCTTATTCTGCCCTCTCATCTTGCACTGTCTACCCACACCCAACCTTGCTCACCAAAATCCATGTCTGCTGCTGCTCTTTCAGGGTTCTCTAAGCTCATTTATGACCTTTAATGTTACTCTTCACTCAGGAAACTCACTCAGGTTTCAATGCTACATTTATGTATTTGCCCCCAAAGAGCTTTCTTGACCACCACTTTTTCTTCATAGCAATTGTTTATTTGAATAGTAATTTTTCAGATCTATGTGGTCTTACTAAAGTGCAAGCTCCACAAAGCCAGTGATCTTGTCTATTCTGTTCATCTTTATACAAACAGCCCCCCTGACAATACTGAGTACAAAATGGTATTTTTAGTGCATGTGAGTCAAAGAAATAGAGGTGCAGACACATGTAATGACATTAAAGAAATTGCATTTGACTCCATATCAATTGCATTTAATACTTTGAGGAAGTAAACTATTGGAAAAAAACTGAAGTCAAATGACTTGGGAAAGCCCAGTAAAGAATGTGAGTTTACACATTTTTCTTTTTTTGGCAATCATTTGAACTGTAAAATTAGAGTTTTAGTTAAATGTATTTGGCAGTTCTGTGTTCATTGATAAAAGACTAGAGGTATAGAAGTGAGGTACCAGCTTGGCCATGTGAACCACCTAGAGCCCATGTTGGTCCCTCAGACTACAAACAGAAGAGGTGGAAAGACAACAAAAGAAGAAATGGGTGATTATGGTGACTGATCAGATGTGGGTGAAGAAGTAAAGGGAAAAATCAAACATACTTTTCCATTTTTAAGCCTATCAGGAAAAAGGCAACCATATCAATAAATTCAGAGGTGGAGCTACTTTGGAGTAAAAGAGGTTGAATTTTGTTATAGATATATTTAAGGGATGTCATGGTGAAGTATATCAGCAGGCTGTGATCAGTGAAATTCCAACATGTCTGTAGCCTTAGAGCAGACTGACCATCTCAGAACAGAGAGAAGAGTTAATTGAAGAAACAGCAAATCGGAAAATGATTATTTATTTTCCACAAGAATCAGGACATATAGGATCTAGAATTCAAATAGAAGAGTTCAATAAAATACACTCTCCTGCTTTCACTCCTAGAACTTCCCTGCTGGCTCAGATGGAAAAGAATCCACCAGCAATGGAGACCTGAGTTCAATCACTGGGTTGGGAAGATCCATGGAGAAGGAAATGGCTACCCACTCCAGTATTATTGCATGGAGAATTTCATGGACAGAGGAGCCTGGTGGGCTACGTTCCATAGGGTTGCAAAGAGTTGCACACAACTGATCGATTAACACTGTCACTCGTTTTTTATTATTACTCCTGGATATACGAAACACTTATCAGCTGTGTGAATACAAATAAGTGACTTTGTATTTTAATCTGTAAAATCTAAATGGGTATAGTACCTGTCTGATCATTTATTTAAAATTAGTAATCAGTGTGTTAATGCTGAAGACAGTAGAAGGCTCAGTACTTAATACATATTCAGTAAAGATTTTATGATTAAACCTTCAATAATAGTAGCTTTCCTTTGCAACAAACCCAATTTACTTCAGCCAGTTTAAGTAGGTCACTGTCCTATACAATAAATATTTTTAAGGCACTGACATACACATTACCAAATTCCCATTAAGAATGATTACAGAGGAAAATTAAAATTCTCTCCAGTAGCAAATGAGTGTACTCATTCCTCAGTACATGGCCAGCCTCCTGTATAACTTTTATTCTAAAAGTTTTATCACTTCATGTTTTACACATAAGGATATTATTCAGTTCATTTCAGTCACTAAGTTGTGTCTGACTCTTTGTGACCCCATGGACTGCAGCACACTAGGCCTCCCTGTCCATCACCAACTCTCAGAATGTACTCAAACTCATGTCCATCCCATCAGTGATACCATCCAACCATCTCATCCTCTGTCATCCCCTTCTCCTCCCACCTTCAATCTTTCCCAGCATCAGGATCTTTTCAAATGAGTCAGTTCTTCACATCAGGTGGCCAAAGTGTTAGAGTTTCGACTTCAGCATCAGTCCTTTCAGTGACTATTCAGGACTGATTTCCTTTAGAATTGACTGGGTGGATCTCCTTGCAGTCCAAGGGACTCTCAAGAGTCTTCTCCAACACCACAGTTCAGAAGCATCAATTCTTCGGCACTCAGCTTTCTTTATAGTCCAACTCTCACATCCATACGTGACTATTGGAAAAACCATAGCCTTGACTAGACGGGACTTTGTTGGCAAAGTAATGTCTCTGCTTTTTAATATGCTGTCTAGGTTGGTCNGATCTCCTTGCAGTCCAAGGGACTCTCAAGAGTCTTCTCCAACACCACAGTTCAGAAGCATCAATTCTTCGGCACTCAGCTTTCTTTATAGTCCAACTCTCACATCCATACGTGACTATTGGAAAAACCATAGCCTTGACTAGACGGGACTTTGTTGGCAAAGTAATGTCTCTGCTTTTTAATATGCTGTCTAGGTTGGTCATAACTTTCGTTCCAAGGAGCAAATGTCTTTTAATTTCATGGCTGCAGTCACCATCTACAGTGATTTTGGAGCTCCAAAAAATAAAGTCTGTCACTGTTTCCCCGTCTATTTGCCATGAAGTGATGGGACCAGATGCCATGATCTTAGTTTTTTGAATGTCGAGTTTTAAGCCAGCTTTTTCACTCTCCTCTTTCACTTTCAGCAAGAGGCTCTTCAGTTCTTCACTTTCTGCCATAAGGGTGGTATCATTTGCATACCTGAGATTATTGATATTTCTCCTGGCAATCTTGGTTCCAGCTTATGCTTCATCCAGCCCAGCATTTCTCATGATGTACTCTGTATGTAAGTTAAATAAGCAGCATGACAGTATACAGCCTTGACAAACTCCTTTCCTGATTTGGAACCAGTCCATTGTTTCATGTCCAATTTTAACTCTTGCTTCTTGACCTGCATACAGATTTCTCAAGAGGTAAGTCAGGTGGTCTGGTATTCCCATCTCTTTAAGGATATTCCACAGTTTGTTGTGATCCACACAGTCAAAAGCTTTGGCATAGTCAATAAAGCAGATGTTTTTCTGGAACTCTCTTGCTTTTTTGATAATACAACAGATGTTGGCAATTTGATCTCTGGTTCCTCTGCCTTTTCTAAAACCAGCTTGAACATCTGGAAGTTCATGATTCATGGAAGCCTGGCTTGGAGAATTTTGAGCAATACTTTGCTAGCTTGTGAGATGAGTGCAATTGTGTGGTAGTTTGAACATTCTTTGGTATTGCCTTTCTTTGGGATTGGAATGAAAACTGACTTTTTCTAGTCTTGTGGCCACTGCTGAGTTTTCCAAATTTGCTGGCATATTGAGTGCAGCACTTTCATAGCATCATCTTTTAGGAATTGAAATAGCTCACTTTGAGTTAATTGTTGCATTAGGTGCAAAACTTCAGTTGAGGTTTTTTGTTTCCTCTGAATGTCTGGCTGTTGTAGCATTGTTTGTTACCAGGCCATCTTGCCTTTGTTGAGTTGCTTATGCACCTTTGTCTTACATGAGTTGGACATATTGAGAGCTTCTATTTCTTTGTTCTTGATTACAATCAGTTGATATTGTGTCTATTTCTTTGTGAATACACAGAGTCTTGATTTTGTGATTAATAAGTCTTGAAATTGGGTATATAAACTCTCTCATCTTATTCTTTTTTTTCAAAATTATTTCAGCTTTTTTAGTTCTCTACCTTTCCATGTAAATTTTAGAATAATTTTGTCTATATCTACAAAATTTCTTGCTGGAATTTTGGTAAGAATTCTATTAAACTTGTGTTTCAATTTGGAAAGTATTGATATATTTGCTATGCTGTGTCTTCCAATCTGTGAACACAGTATGTTTCTCTATTTGTTTATGTTTTTCATTTTGAGCACACAAATCATGCACATGTTTTAACTGAATTTATGCCTAGATATTTTTTCATTTTTGGCTGATGTGAATGTTATTTTAGTTTTAATTTTGATTTCTATATGTTCATTGCTATATATACAATTGATTTTTGTATGTTTATCTTGTATCTTGCAACCTTGAAAAACTCACTTATTACTTTTAAGTTATTTTAAATCTTTGGAATTTTCTGAATAGACAATTATTATATCAACAGATAGGGGAAGTTACCTTGACTTCTTTCTGATCAGAATGGCTTTTATCGCCTCCTTGCAATGGATAGAACTTCTAGCGGCCTGAGGAATAGCAGTAGGGAGCATGAGCATTCCTGACTTGTTCTCAGTTGCAAGGAAAGCAGTAAACCTGTTACCATAAGTGTAATGTTAGTGGTAGGTGTGCTGTAGATGTTGTCTACCAAACTGGTGAAATCCTTCCTCTACTCCTATTTTTCTGAGAGTTGTTTTTTTTTTTTTACCACATACAGGTCTTAAATTTTGTCAAAAGCTTTTAGTGCATCAATTAATATGATCAGATGATTTTGCTTGTAAATTTGAGTTATGCACTCTTAGGTAATAGAAAAAACATGTGCACACACATGCCAAAAAAACCCCATCATAGTATTTCTTTTAAAATACTGATAAATATTNGCTTAAGGCACAAGAGAACTATTATTCATATGTGTTTACAGAAACAGCTGTAAAGGAAGACAAGAGTTTACAGCGGGTGTCAGGCACACGCGTTGGCTGTCATGCTTGACTGCTACTGTGTTGTCACTGACAGAAACGGGAACTCAAGGGTTCAGCCATTATGCACTTA
This sequence comes from Neotragus pygmaeus, assembly GCA_006410875.1. Taxonomy (NCBI): domain Eukaryota; kingdom Metazoa; phylum Chordata; class Mammalia; order Artiodactyla; family Bovidae; genus Neotragus; species Neotragus pygmaeus. Next base: position 454,291 of record SJYV01023152.1, read on the forward strand.
GTTTTGTTGTTTTTTCACCCTGAGTGTGTGTGTGTGTGTGTGTGTGTGTGTGTGCGCATGTGTGTGTTTTAATTTATTCCAACCGACCCCAAAGTGAGCGTGAATGATGGGCTGCCTGAGAGAAGGCACAACCATATTAAAACCAGGAGCCCAGATTTTCTTTCTTTTTATTTATTTTTTTCGTTTAAATAGATGAACAAAAGGTTTGGGGTTTTAATTAAAACCACAGGAAGCAGTGGAAAAACAACAAGCTTCTTTCTGGATGACATTTGAGAGGCTCCTCTCCCCCCACCCACACACCAACAATGTGAGGAAATGAGCAGCTCCAGCTCCTCTCTCAGCTTGGGGGCCCTGCCTCCCCAGCTCCGTCACTCGGGGCCGACAGGCAGCCACCAGCGGCTTTCGAAGGGAACTTCGGACCCACTGAACACCTTCACGTCTTAAATCTTTTAATTAAAATGTAAATACCAAACCTGATATCAAGAGACCCTACAGATAATACGCAAAGAAACAAATCATCGCCATCAGGAGCATTTCAGTACTTCCTCTAACAGCTGATGTTTTTAACCTTCAACATGTGTGTGCTCGATCACTCAGCTGTGTAATTTTTTTGAGACCACATGGACCGTAGCCCACCAGGCTCCTCAGTCCATGGGATTCTCCAGGCAGGAAGACTGGACGGGGTTGCCATTTCCTCCTTCAGGGGATCTTCCTGACCCAGGAATCAAACCTGGAGTTCCTTCATCTCCTGCATTGGCAGGAAGGTTTTTACTACTGTGCCACCTGGGAAGCCCCGCGTCTAAATCTCAGTGGAGGCTCATGGAATCATAGTCTAAGGCTTGTGGACATGCCCCCAGCAGCTTCATCCTTTACTCTAACCCTACTCATGAGAGGGGGCAGGGAGCTGATCAGATCTCACCTGCTGGAAACCCAAGAGTCACAGGTATGCATCTGCCTGAATGAGGAGTGAGGGGTCAGACCTGGTGTCAGACACAGTGGAGCCACCATCCTGCCCAGGGATGAAGAGATGAGAAAATAATGGGAGAGTGTCTGGGTGGGGTGCAGAACCCCATGTCCGTGGCATCTCATTTCACCCCAAACTTCTTTGGTCACGCAGTTCAGTTCAGTTCAGTTGCTCAGTCGTGTCTGACTCTTTCTGACCCCATGGACTGCAGCACGCCAGGCTTCCCTGTCCATCACCAACTCCCAGAGCTTACTCAAACTCAAGTCTATTGAGTCGGTGATGCCATCCAGTCATCTCATCCTCTGTCATCCTCCTCTCCTTCCGCCTTCAATCTTTCCCAGCATCAGGTCTTTTACAGTGAGTCAGTTCTTCGCATCAGGTGGCCAAAGTATTGGAGTTTCAGCTTCAGCATCAGTCCTTCCAATGAATACTCAGGACTGATTTCCTTTAGGATGAACTGGTTTGATCTCTTTCCAGTCCAAGGGACTCTCTGTTGGTGTTGATTTCCAACACCACAGTTCAAAAGCATCGACTCTTCAGCTTTCTGAAGAAAAAGCACTCAGCTTTCTTTATAGTCCAACTCTCACATCCATACATGACTACACAAGCCTTAGACTAAGAGGCAATAAGGCATGTGTAATGGTATCCAATATGCAGGAGTTGTCCTTTATTTGTATAACTCAAAACAACTTTGATTCTATCAGCAAGAGCTAGGAGAAGCACAGCCATCTCCCAGGATCCGAAGCCAGGGGCTCAGCCACTGCAGGGAATGATGAAAGGCCTCCAGGTTGTCTAGGATGCATCACTGAGCCCCATGCCCAAGCCCTCTTTGTGGTAAATGGAAGACAGAAATCTCCGCCAATGGTGCCAATTTCCTCCATGCAGAATTCAGCATCTTCCCTTGGGTACCAAAGTGGAAGATCCAGGGCTCACAGATTCAGAAAGCAACACCTTCTCTCTTCTCGGGGTCTTGTGGGGCTGATCGCCTGCCTCTACAACAACCCTCCTATCTTCCTGGTTCTTTAAAAGAAGAAGTCTGTGAGGAGTAGGGGTGTCTTCAGGATGGACCACTCCACCTAAACAGAAACCCTCAATTACCTAATGCAAGGGCACAGAGGACTTAGCAAAACATGGGTCCAGCTGAGTTCCCCATGAAGAGCAATGAGATCACTGCTTCTTCATTATCTTGCTGATGAGGTCAACATCATAAGTCCAAATAATGTACTGGTGATCCTAGACACATATAATCAATACGTTTTTGTATTTTAGTTGTTGAAATGCCAAATCTCATTAAAAGTCCAGAAATCCTATTAGTTCATAGGCAAAGTGCAGGCACAGGCTTTCATTTCTGAGCCATGAATTGATAGAGGGGATTCTGTCCTTTGCCAGATGCCACCTCCAAGAGATTCTGATTTAATTGTCTGGGAAGGAGTGGGCTTGGCATCACTCGGTCGGCCTCGCAGGTGCCTCTCCTGTGTGACTGTGCAGGAACCTCAGATCAAGAAAACATCACAAGATAAAGGAACATAAAGGGTACGCTTCTCCAGGGCCCCCCACCCCTCTCCTTCAACTTTTAACCAAAATTGTCAGGGGAGCACACTTTATGAACCCACTGTATTATGCACACTTACAAAATGAATTTAATAGGGAATGACAGGCAAAGCTGGAAGAAGATTTGTTTCATTTGATAGAATAAAAAGGAATTTCCACTGGAGCTCCTTTAATAGTAGGCACCTGGGTAATTAGCACCCGCTCTCAGCAGAGGTAAGAACACCCCATGCTACGAGTGATAGTGTCTCAAAGCCAGGGCGAGTGGAGTTAAAGCTGTGAGGATCCAGGGGCAGGCAGATGAAGAGATGTGGGCTGAGCCTCCTTAACAGGGGCAAGGCAGACGTGGTCCAATGCTGGTGCCCTAGATTAGGCAGGAGGGAAATCCCCAGTACCTGCCCAAAACCTGCAGAAAGAACCAGGTAAGCAACTTGGCTTCCCAAGGGGTGACTGTAGCTGGGAGCAGGGGAAGGAGGTGGCAGGATAAAACACAGTGCGTTTCTGACACTATCAAGCTCGCAGCAGAGCAGGAGGGATCACTTTCAAATCTTCCCTGTTCTTGATGCTGGAACTATTTCCATCATGCGTAGCTGTAGCTGAATACTTTTGGTCCCTGTTGTAAAGGAGATTGAGTTTGCTATTAAAGAGAAGTTCATCCTGAAAGGCTGGGTTGGAAGAAAGACAGGTAGGAACAGGCATGTGCAATGGTTAAATCATGATGCAAACATATTCTATTTCCTGTGTCCCAGGCTGGTTGGTGCAGAAGCTGTCACATGGAAAGTCCAAAAAGTGCAAAAAATTTAAAAACGAGTAAATAAATAAATCTCTGGCCAAAGGACCAGGGAAAAGGGAACACAGCCAGACAGAAGCCATTTAGACAATAAATGGGTTCCATGGCAACCCAACACCACAGGAAAACTGAAGCCTGAGCTGCCAGGATGAGGGGCAACCCAGACGTCCACCTCCTGGACAGTAACAGGGTACCCGACTCTTTTTGCAGTATTGTCAGGGAAGGCCAAGGGCTGAGTGACAACCTACACCCCTGCAGGGCTGCAACAACTTGGGTGACATGGACCAATGTCTGTCATGATACAAGCGACCCCAACGCACCCAATCTGAAACAGGTCATTTGCTTCTTCTTGTTCAGTCACTCAGTCATGCCCGACTCTGCCACCCCTTGGACTGCAGCATGCCAGGCTTCCCTTTCACCATCTCCCAGAGCTTGCTCAATCTCATATCCATCCAGTCAGTGACACCATCCAACCATCTCATCCTCTGTCGTCCCCTTCTACTCCTGCCTTCAATCTTTCCCAGCATCAGGGTCTTTTCCAATGAGTCAGTTCTTTGCATCAGGAGGCCAAAGTATTGAAGTTTTAGGTTCAGCATCAGTCTTTCCAATGAATATTCAGGACTGATTTCCTTTAGGATGAACTGGTTTGATCTCCTTGCAGTCCAAGGGTTCAAGAATCTTCTCCAACACCACAGTGCAAAAGCATCAATTCTTTGGCGTTTAGCCTTCTTTATGGTCCAACTCTCACATCCATACATGACTCCTGGAAAACCATAGCTTTGACTATATGAACCTTTGTTGGCAAAGTGATGTTTCTGCTTTTTAATGAACAGTCTAGGTTTTTTATAGGTTTTCTTCCAAAGAGCAAGTGTCTTTTAATTTCATGGCTACAGTCACCATCTGCAGTGATTTTTGGAACCCCCAAAAATAAAGTCTGTCACTGTTTCCTTTGCTTCCCCATCTATTTGCCATGAAGTGATGGGACCAGATGACATGATCTTGGTGTTTTGAATGTTGAGTTTTAAGCCAGCTTTTTCACTCTCCTCTTTCACTTTTATCAAGTGACTCTTTAGTTTTTTTTCGCTTTCTGCCATAAGGGTGGCGTCATCTGCATATCTGAGATTATTGATATTTTTCCCAGCAATCTTGATTCCAGCTTGTGCTTCTTCCAGCCCAGCGTTTCTCTTGATGTACTCTGCATATAAGTTAAGTAAACAGGGTGACAATATACAGCCTTGACGTACTCCTTTTCCTATTTGGAACCATGTCCAATTCTAACTGTTGCTTCTTGACCTGCATATAGATTTCTCAGGAGGCAGGTCAGGTGGTCTGGTATTCTCATCTCTTGAAGAATTTTCCACAATTTATTGTGATCCACACAGTCAAAGACTTTAGTGTAATCAGTGAAGATCATCTAAGTAGGCTTATATTAAGAAAAAGGAATTCATAATTTACAAGTTCCCAAGAAAAAAAATCTCCTGACCAAGATGATACCACAAGAGAATCGTAACACCAGTTCTACACAATCTCTTCTAAGAACTGGAAGAGGTCGTGAAAGCCGCTCAGTCATATTCGACTCTTTGTGCCCCATGGACTATACAGTCCCTGGACTTCTCCAGGCCAGAGTACTGGAGTGCGTAGCCATTTCCTTCTCCAGGGGATTTTCCCAACCCAGGGAAAAAACCCAGGTCTCCTGCATTACAGGCAGATTCTTTACCAGCTGAACCACATGGGAAGCCCAAGCTCTTCACCAGGGAAGAGGTAGGGAAGATCCAAATTCATTTTATGATGCTGCTGTTACCCTGATACCAAAAGACAGTAAAGCAAAGGAAGGAAGGGACAGAGAGAAGGAGGAAGAAAGAAAAAGAGGGAGAGAGAGAGATCAACAAAAGAAAATTACAATAATCATAGATGAAAAAAACCATTGACAAAATATTATCTCAAAAATTTAGCAATACATTAAAAAGAATTACATATCCTGGGTGTGTGTGTCAAGAGATGCAAGGTAGATCCAGTGTTTGGAAATATATAATCAATATAATCAACCATATTAAAAGAAAGAAAAGTTAGGTTAAGCAAGAAAAATCAAATATTGAAAAAGAAAAAGAATGTGGCAAAATTAAACACCTATTCATGATAAAAACTATTTGAAAAGATGGAATAGATGCATAGGAGGTTTTGGGGCAAGATCTAAGCCTCCTTTTTTCACTGCTTCTGCATATATGTGGAGTTTGCTTTTGATTTTTGGACATTTATGACAATTTGATTGAGCTGCCTTTTGGATTTTCCCTATTTTCTGCTGTTTTCCAAAGAAGTCCTTCTTTTCAAGCTTTATTTGTAGCTACCTAGGAACCAATTTTCATCTCCTACAGCCCACAGTAACTCACTCAATCTCCCTTTCGGTGTGCTGGATAGATTCAGGACCACACTTACGACAGATGAAATTGCCCAGTGCGTGTGTCTTCTTTTCAGTTTGGCTCTGATCTTGGCGTGGTTAGCTGGCATAACCTTACAGCTGGTAGCACTTTAACTTGTCAAGTTCCACCCAAATTAATTTATAGGCAGGGGAAATACAGAGTCCCAATTAGGTTGGAGTGCAGGAGCAATTCAGTGGCAGACACCTATTCAATTAACTAGGTGTGCTGAAGAACACTGGCTTACCAAGTGCAATGCAAATTTTGTGGCTGTTTTCTTTTTTCAGTTCTAATAGTCCTTGTAGTTTTGCAGAGAAAATCGTGTGCTGTGTGAAGTCCAAATTTTCAGAACCATAGCTTTCTCAAAGCCATAGTCTCTAGAGAGGCATTTGAGATGCTGATCTGTATTGAACTGAAAAGTTCACGTAGACTTCATCACATAACTCTAAAGACCAGTTGAACTGGGGGCAAACTATTATTTTCAAAATCTCAGATAAAAGGTGAATATTGGTTTGCCAAATTTGAGGATATAGAAATTTTCATAAGTATTGATGACTCCCAAAACTTTGGGAAACTGAACACAGACTACAAGGGGGGAAAATCCGAATATGAAATGTACCTAAACGTTTCCTTTTAGTTCAATAAAATTCATGGGAGAAATAATTCTTGGAGAAATTCTCACCCACATGCTTGTCACTTATTTCTTACTCCTTATTTTTGTTTAGAGGTGACTTAAGCCCCTTCTCCCTGGCTCTCTGCTGGGGATATTCCTCTGCTTAGAATACCCCATGAAATCTGGCAGCCTGAATAGTTAGTAGGTTCTGGCAACCCACTTCNAATTCTCACCCACATGCTTGTCACTTATTTCTTACTCCTTATTTTTGTTTAGAGGTGACTTAAGCCCCTTCTCCCTGGCTCTCTGCTGGGGATATTCCTCTGCTTAGAATACCCCATGAAATCTGGCAGCCTGAATAGTTAGTAGGTTCTGGCAACCCACTTCAGTGTTCTTGCCTGGAGAATCCCAGGGACGGGGGATCCTGGTGGGCTGCCATCTATGGGGTTGCACAGAGTCAGACACAACTGAAGCAACTTAGCAGTAGCAGCAGCAGTCACATGTCAACATGAAAAAGAAACTTTATTCATTCAGGTTTGGGACTCAGAGAGATCAACTAGTCTTTTCGAATATCCAGTATTCTTGAAATTTTCCATAGTCTCAAATCTGCCAAACCAATATTTAATCTTGCATTAATATTGTGTGAAGTCGTTCAGTCATGTCCAACTCTTTTCGACCCCATGGACTGTAGCCTACCAGACTCCTCCCTCCATGGGGTCCTCCAGGCAAGAGTAATGGAGTGGGTTGCCATTTCCTTCTCCAGGGGATTTTCCCAACCCAGGGATCGAACCCGGGTCTCCTGCATTCCAGGCAGATACTTTAACCTCTGAGCCACCGGGGAAGCCCTGCATTAATATTTATTAGTTGCTAATAAATGTGGCTTCAGGGGCTCTGAACTTGGACTTTATTTTTCTTCCCTTTAGCTCTTCAGGTAACTGGAGTCTAGATGTCCTCTATTTCTAACCTTCAAGAATGACTTTTTAATTAAAAAAAAAATCAGTATACTTGGATAAGTTCTCATAGATTTCAGGCTAAAACCAACACTTTTCCAGCAACACGGCCTTCACACTGACCCCTAAACATGCATGGTGCCATGTCGTGACCTCCAGAGAAGCTAATGAGGAATTTGAATCTTGTTGCCCTGGGTACCACTTGTCCCACCCATCAGGTAATCACCAGCCCACTGGTCTTGGGGCAACTTGTGTGGTTATCAAAATAAGATAAAAATAGCATTTTCATCATTCAGTCCCTCAGTCGTGTCTGACGGTTTGCGACCCCATTGAGTGCAGCATGACAGACTTCCCTGTTTTTCACTATCTCCTGGAGTATGCTCAAATTCATGTTCATTGAGTCTTTGATGCCATCCAACCATCTCATCCTCTGTCATCCCCTTCTCCTCCTGCCTTCAATCTTTCCCAGTATCAGGGTCTTTTCCAGTGAGTCAGCTCTTCACATNTCTCCAGGCAAGAACACTGGAGTGGGCTGCCATTTCCTTCTCCAATGCAGGAAAGTGAAAAGGGAAAGTAAAGTTGGTCAGTCATGTCAGACTCTTAGCGACCCCATGGACTGCAGCCCACCAGGGATTCCTCGGTCCATGGGATTTTCCAGGCAAGAGCACTGGAGTGGGTGCCATCGCCTTTCTGGTAAGAACTCTTCTGCATATGGGCCAAAGGGCGCCTTCCAAACAGAAATCTGATCATGTCATTCACCTTCTCAGGGAATACAATCCTTCATATAGTATTTATTCTTCTTCTTAAATTAGAATTCATTTCAAAAATGTAATTTATACAGAGAATAACACAAGAACCATGTGCCTACCACTCAACTATTAGAGATTAGCATATTGCCCTATTTGTTCCAGTCAAACATTGTTGCTAAGAAAGAATCAGTTAAGATATAATTTTAGCCCCATCCCTTAATTTCACAAGTCCCTCCACATTATCCTGAATTTGGTGTGTGTCTTTTCAAATCAGGTTTTCTTATTAACCCAACATAAGTATACATCCATGAACTCTATATAACTGTTCTGTGAGTTTAAAATATGTATACATGTAAATAGTATCAAAGTAGTTTTTAAAAAATTAATCTGCTCTGATCACTTAGCATTGTGTTTTTACAATTTATACATGATGGCATAAATCTACAATATTCGTTTAACATGCTATAGCATCACTGTATGGGTAAACCATACCTTACTGATCTATTATAAAGTTGGTGAACATTTAGATTATTTTCAGCTGTTTGTTATTATAAACAATGCAGAAATGGACTCCTTTATGTATTTCTTCCTTTAGTTCCAGTATACAAAGAAATGGAATTGCTAAATGGTAGGAATATAATATACCTCCACTTTAACAGATATTATTGCCTAAATGCTCTCAGAAGTAGTTGTAAGAAATTTGTGCCATTACTATTAATAGAAGCATATGAAATTTTGCAATTGATTTCCATCCTCAACAACTGGTATTATTAGAATTTTAAATTTTAACAATCTGGTAAGTATGAATATGTATAATCCCTTTGAATTTTAATCTTCATTTTGCATACTAGATAGGTTAAGATTGTGTGGTCTATAATTTTTTTATTGTGAGCTTATCTATAGCAGGGCTTATGTTCTCTGCGGGAATTCCATGCACCCTTGTCTCTAGAAAGCCATTTTGTCTTTGTGCTGCTAGGAAGGAATCCCAGGGGTTCATAGGTCCTAGCCTATGCAAATCTAATTTTATTATTCTCTTTTAAAACTTTCTACAGAAAAATTTCAGAAAATAGTCCAGTTTCATTGAATGGATATATAAGACTGCTTGATTTGGCTTCTATACACTTTAACTTGAGCTAGAAGCTTATTACCTTGATTTTATACTCTCCTTTTATTTATGATACATGGAATGTCTGATCCATGCATCAGAGTTCATTTGATCTGTATTCAGTGGAGGGAGCTATTATATTTTATCCAGTATTTCTGTGTGTGTGCTTTTTTTTTTTTT
>SJYV01023152.1:463642-533202 GCA_006410875.1 Neotragus pygmaeus
TGAGGTGAGTCATATGCTGCCATCACCCAACAATAATTTAAAGAGTCATCGTAAAATTGTTATACACAAAGTTACAACTATCTTCAATCAAATTGACAAGTAAAAAAATTATGGCAAATATTAATAAATATAATTTGAAGGAGGACTCATAAGGAAATTACGGAATTGAGAAACATATTGATCAAAATTGAAGCTCAGTAAATGGTCTAAATAGTGTAGTAGAGATGGCAAAGTACAGAATCACAGAGCATCACAGGATATGAGAAAGATTTTAAAAATTACTAAAATTTAAAACAGAAATAATAGAGAATCAATTAAAACAAAAAGCTGGTTCCTTTATAAAAATAAAATATCAGTGAAATCAATCTTTAGGAAGGCTGACAACAATAAAAAGAAAAAAGATACAAATTATTGATATTGGAATGCAGTAAGAGATAACCGCCACAGATCCTGCCAACGATAAAAGGCTATCACAGAATTACTATGAACAACCTTATGCTCATAAATTCAACAACATAGAAGAAAATGATCAATTCTTCCTCAACTATAGGTCGCCAAACCTCACTCAGAAAGAACTATGAACCAGAAAAGAGCTGTAACCGAGCAAGCATCAGTTGCTCAGTCGTGTCCACCTCTTTGCGACCCCAGGGACTGTAGCCCACCAGGCTCCTCTGTCCATGGGAATCCCCAGGCAAGCATACTGAAGAGGGTTGCCATTTTGTACTCCAGGGAATTCCCAACCCAGGGGTTGAACTCAGGTCTCTTTCATTGCAGACAGTTTCTTTACCATCTGAGCCTCCAGGGAAGCCCTTCTAAATGTAACTAAAAGCCTTTTGAAAAGGAACTCCGTGTCCATATGGTTACACTGGAGATCTTTACTAAATAAAGAATTCATAGCGATTTTATCCAATCTGCCAAAAACAGAATGGAAGGAGATTTTCCAACTCACCTTGTAAGGCAGTATCTTCTTGATGGAAAAATTGTGTATATATAGTGCAAACACGCCCAGCTGATTCTTGACAAAGATCAAAAAGTGATTTGAAGGAGAGAGGATAGCCTTTAAATAAATGGTGCTGGAGCAATTTGATGGCCATTGGCAAAAATATGAACCTTGCCCTAAATCTATGTTTAATACAGAAGTAACTCAAAACAGACTATAAAATCCAGAAAATGTATTTAATATTTATTTTCTCTCTTCTCCACAAGGATCATCTGAACAGTGCCAAAGGAATGACGCTGACCCCTGTGTTTGCTCTACATGAAAACACTTTCAGTTTCTGGAATGTGCGTCATTTGCCTCTTATCTACAACATTCCTCCTCACCGCTCTCTCCCCCTGCACCTTGCTGGTCCCAGGGACCTGAGGCAAGAAAAACAGCACCCATCACAGGATGGGATGGCACTTGTGCTCCTCTAGCCCTCAGCTCCCTGGAGTCCTGCCATGATGGTCCCTTCCCAGAAGTGTCCTCCTCCCGTCTGACCTTCTCAGGACTGGGCACCTCGCCTCACCTCTCCTTCCCTTTTGCACCTAGGAGAGTATGTGATATACAGTAAGTATTCAATCCCTTTGGCTGCATTGATTCCTACAATCAATTTGCACACAGATGTAAATGAACTCTCTGTGGTTTGCTTTGACTTGAACTATTTGATTTTGGGGTGAATTAAGATAAAGTCAGAGGCTAAGACTGAGTGGAAACAGAGATTTCCCAGACCTAACAGCTTATAAACACTACTTGTTAACAGCTGACTTTTGAACCAGAAACACATGAATTTCAACTTTATCTCCACTACCTAGTGCCTGTATGATCTTAAATTACTGAAGTTCTCTTATCCTCAGGGTCTTCCATCTTTAAAATCAGGGTAGTAACAGTGACTACTTTATAGTGTAAAATCCAGTAAAATTTTCCATTGATTTAATTGTTATTATTATCATATTATTCCATCATTTGAAAGATTGGATCTCTTTAAGTACTATGGCAATATAAAATGATACAATTGGATTTATGTTGAACATCTGTATTTGTACAAATGATAAGTTTTACTATAAAGTTTATCTCATTTTTGTCTCAACATTGTCCAGTATATTTTTTAGAAATGTATATTGTGTGTGGGGTTTTGTGCCATCCATTCATTTATGAAGGTGACCATTTGGTCTTTAACTAATGCAGATATCTCTGGGGGAGAAGCTGATATGAAAATCATGGTCTTTTCTTCACTGACTCATGTGAAACACATCCTTGCATTAGTACCTTACAGCATGCTAGATTTCCTTGCTACTTGCTACAATGATGGCACTTAGCTCATGGTCATCATCAGCATGACACTAACATTTATTAAGTTTGTGGGACTCAGGACTGCCACCCATTAGCTCACGACAACAGTGCGAACTCTCAGGATGCTCCGGATTCAGGTCTCCAATTTTGATAAAAATATCTTTTCCACGTTCCTTTCACTAGACAGCAGCTACAAAATTTTCCTCTCCTTTCTCTTCATTGCCTACAATGAATCCACTTGCCAGAGCTAATAGACTGCCTTCGAGTAGAATTTTCTATTAGTAATCATGTCTTATCACTTATTCTCTAGTACATTAGACTCTAGAAGGAAAACGAGGTCTCTAGATTATACCAGTTCCCTCCTTGCATTATACCAGAAGATTAGAAACTATGATTGTCTATATTTTATAGACTTCAAGAAATACCTTGGGACTTGATTGCAAGATTTTCCTCTAGGACAAAGGCTCTTTTTCATCCTTCTAAGACAAGCTACATTCTATGCATTTCATTCACCAATGTGTCTCTCAGGCTGATTGATGTTCATAGGGTTATGTTTATTGGAATTCCTGATTATTTTAATAACAGATATATAATGATAATGTAATTCTTATTGTTATTGATACTAGAGATGACTCATTGCTTCTCAGCATAAGTTAACACTAAAACATCCCATTCCACCCATGCCATAATTTGATACCTGTGTGAAGACAATCAAAGTTGCTCAGTCATGTGCAACTCTTTGCAACCCCATGGACTATAGAGTCCATGGAGTTTTCCAGGCCAGAATAGTGGAGTAGGTAGCCTTTCCCTTCTCCAGGGGATCTTCCCAACCCAGGTATTGAAGCCAGGTCTCCCACATTACAGGCAGATTTTTTACCAACTGAGCTACCAGGTAAGAAAAGTTAATGCTCTCTGATCCTAAAGCCTACCTGATGAACAGAATTAGTGTCTATTTGCTTCCCTGGTGGCACAGAGGTTAAAGCATCTGCCTGCAATGTGGGAGACCTGGGTTCGATCCCTGGGTCGGGAAGATCCCCTGGAGAAGGAAAAGGCAACCCACTCCAGTACTCTTGCTTGGAGAATCCCATGGATGGAGGAGTTTGATGGGCTACAGTCCACGGGTCACAAAGAGTCAGACACGACTGAGCAACTTCACTTCACTTCACTTCTCCCTTTTTATGAACTTTACAGAATAAGACTAAGGAATTTCTTATCTCTAAGGACAGCTATGCATCACATATGATTTCTCTCTCTCTTTCTCTTTTTTCTTTTTGCACTTACTGACACCATATTATTACATTTGGATAGGACCAAGTAGGACCATATTCTACAGTCACATAAGCACTGATAGGAACCAAACAGATTACCATTCTCTTAGGAAGCCTGAACCAGTGCCAGGACCAACTTGGTACCACGCAGGAGCATCTGGTTTGTAGGCTCAGTCCTTCAGCACCTGAGCGCTTCCTCCTGGAGCTGGGGCAGGGCTTCCTCACACAGACGGTGCTGAGTTACGACCTCCTCCCTGTGGGTCTGAAGGCTGGCTGTGACTGAGCAAATTGGCAGAGCTGGAGGAGAACAAGGCTCTTCTGTGAGACACCTTCACAGGTGAGGCCACTCTGGAGTCCGTGGGAAGGGAGATAGCTCTAGGCTGGAGATGAGCTTTCTGGAACACCACCATGGAAGCCTCCGGCTTCCGTAGAGTCTGAGTGTCACTGGGCTCCTTTGAGCCTCTCATTTCCATTTGCAGAGACATTCAAAAGCCGTCCATTCCACAGTCCTTGATCCAGGAATTATCAGCGACCCATCCTATGCAAGAACCACAGCTACCACAGGGCCTAGCACCTCCCTTCCGGTGTTTTATCCTGCCTTGCCATGGAAGCACCCTTAGCTTGAAAACGCTTTCCACAGCAGTGCTGTAGGACCATTGCTAAGGGTGCTTAGCTTGAAAACGCTTTCCACAGCAGTGCTGTAGGACCATTGCTAAGGGTGCTTAGCTTGAAAACGCTTTCCACAGCAGTGCTGTAGGACCATTGCTAAGGGTGCTTCCATGGCAAGGCAGGATAAAACACTGGAAGGGAGGTGCTGGGCCCTGTGGTAGCTGTGGTTCTTGCATAGGATGGGTCGCTGATAATTCCTGGATCAAGGACTGTGGAATGGACGGCTTTTGAATGTCTCTGCAAATGGAAATGAGAGGCTCAAAGGAGCCCAGTGACACTCAGACTCTACGGAAGCCGGAGGCTTCCATGGTGGTGTTCCAGAAAGCTCATCTCCAGCCTAGAGCTATCTCCTTTCCCACGGACTGCTTTCCAATGTCACACATTGTCTTTGTCTGTTTCCCAGAAACCACATCAAAGGCCTCCTCTGAAACTTCTTCAGGGCTGCACTCCTGCGGGACAGGAGGAAGGGATGGTGGCAATAAGACCAGGAAAGAGGAAAGCTTCATCCAGCTGCTCCATGCTGGGTGCGGTCACTGCTTACGCTGCTTTGCTCGGCCGTCTCCTGGAGGGATGGAGGCGGTGTGTCCTCTTCAGAAGGGGTAAGAGAAGAGAGTCTGACCCACTGCCGTCAGAGCTTCGTCACCTGTGCCATAAATTCCCTGGCTTTCCTGGGCTGGCTGTGTGTGCCTTGGTGGCCCACCTCACGCCTCTGTCAACCGAGATTCCTGGAGGCAAGAGGTGTGAGCACCTGCAGGTTCGCACTCATGGGAAGAGCCACAGGCCACGCAAGGCCGTCTGCTGCTGGCCATCTGCGGGGCCGGGGTGTGCGTGGAGGTGTCCGTGGAGCCCATGTGGACACCCTTGGCCTCCCTCTTCCATGTGAACTGCCTGGCACAGGGGTTGGGCCTTGAGCCCCTGCCCATCTTCTCTTCGAGTCGACTGACACATAGGTGATTATGAGAAGGAAGCCAAGGGTTCACAAGGCCACCCATCCCACTGTCATTTTTCTATACACACAGTCGTGGGGCTCAGGCTCCAATCTTTATTCAGATTCGTCAAGATGACAACCGATGCCAGGGGTGCCATGGGATTCTTCCCGCCTATCCCATTTTCACATCAATAAAGTGTATAAGTCGTCTGTGTGTTTGGCACGAGGAAGAAAGGCCACCTTTGTATTGCAGGGGCTGGGAATCTAATTTGCGAGGCCAAAGAATGGTCTCTGTGATCTAATTCTCAATCTACTACAGGACTGAGATGAAGACCAAATCATCTTAGAGGATCTAATAATCTCGTTTCGATCGATCAGTTTCTGAGGCGGTATCCTTTGGTTGAGACTTTTCAGATAAGTAAAGAAAATTAGGTTGAAAGCAAAATGCATCGCTCTGAAATGCAGCTTGCATGCGGAGGCTCTGCCCTGGGGGGTGGCAGGGCAGCCTCTCCTGGGGGGCATTTGGGGTGCACAGAGGGGCAGTTACTGCACTCGGCCAAGACCACCGCTCCACTGCTCAGTGGAGAGAACGCTGCGGTTCCTGCCATTGACTGCCTGAAATAAAATAATCTATGATGCATGAACAAGTCTAAATGAAATAATAATATCCTTAGCAGTGAAAAACGGATTGGTAATACAGTAATTGAGCAGATTTATTGCCATCTCCTTGAGCTAGTCTGCTGAAACAGCCGGCTATTTTATTTAATCTCATATCAGAGGAATTACTGGCTGGTAATCCATTGTTAAACATCATTTAGAATGATGGATGAAAATGTCAGCTTTTCCAACATAATCAATTCATATCTCATTAGCACATATTATTTATGATTCTCATAATGGGACCTGCAGGGGTCTCCAGGGGGAGATGGAGACCTCAGCTGTTGTCGAAATGAGATGAGATATACTGTAGCTTATGAGTTAATAACTGCATATAAAAAAATACTTCTCCGTGGTATTGATTGTTCTTCCCATTTTACGAATGAATTGACTAACTGGGCTGCCAGTGTTGTGTGTGGGCTGTAGATGGTGTGTCCCGCTGCACCCCCACCGATGCTTCGGAGGGCTAGTCATTGAGCTTCAATATTTTCAAAAGAAGGATCTGCTCAAACACTTTTTAAAATGATAAAATGGTTTAGGAGAAGTTTCCTCTCTGCTAGGAAAGACAGCCAGCCCTTGAATGTCAAGTATGAGAAAACCTCGGGGGCTGCTGCTAAGGATGGGGCGCTGGCTTCCCCCCCAGTCACCTATGAAGATAAATCGACATATTTCTGCAGCTCCAGCCCAGTTGCTTTTTAAGGGTATTCTTGCCCCTGTGCTGCCTCCAAGACCAATGAAAAGCAAACCTTGATTCATGGACTTCATGCCTCCGACGGCGCATCGGTAATCACGGTTACCGTGTCAACTGCCGCCTCAATTAAACTACATTTGAGAATCATTTTATGCTTCAGCTCATAAACATCAATAAAGGAAAATGAGTAATAAATGACTGTCTAGAGTACAAAGGACCAGCTCATATTTCAGATGAAAATGAAGACAAAATGTAGCTTTTATTTGCCTGTGGAATTCCCATTAACTGCATCACTGACAAGAAAGAGCTGGATCAATAGCTGGCCGGCCGCAGAAAACCGTTTCTGGCTGTTCAGCGGGCAATGCAAAAGGAAACCTGTCATATTGTGATCTTTATCAGGTAATCTTCATTACCCCAGACCAATGATATATGTATGTACCGGCCAGCTAGGGGCACTTCTAATTCCTGATCTTATTTGTGGTTCGAGTGCAGAGCGATCACAAATTATTTGTTTACGCTGATGAAAAATCTTCCATGTTCATCCCTTTTATTCTTTTTATAGGTAATCCATATCTGGGAACTTTCTCTCAAGACTCCTTTCTTCACTCAGGATTTTTAAGAAAGTATTATATCAAATGTTACCTTCCTGTCTCCTGCAAGGGGAGAAGGACCTGCCAGGGCAGTGCTGGGCTGGAGAGAGCGCTGAGCAAGGTCCTTCTCCATGCTCCTGAAAAGAATCCTGCTTCCTTTGTGAGCTGCGGCTCTCTCTTTAATGGCACCGAAACTGCTGTGGGCCATCCACAAGGAAGAGGAAAGAATGCCTCTGGTGGCAGGCAAATACAGCAGAACTTGTTCCCTTTTGCATTCTGGGTGCCCACAAGGAAAACAGAAGAAGCAAATGCTTTCTATTAAGTGAGAAACAGGGTCAGCCATTTCAGGAAGAACTCTTTTGCAGGAAAATCCTTGCCAATGTGAAGGAATTCAATGCTATTTACCAATATCAGTTCAGTTAAATGGCATCCCAGGAAGCACGGCATGGAAAGATGAGTTAAAGAGGGAAACAGGTGGGGGGAAAGGTAAGACAGTCAGTAGGAACGAGAAGATGGAAGGCAGGAGCAGTGTTGCTAACAGATACATGGAGAGAGATTCTAACGTTTCCCATTGACGAAAACCTTTGATCCTGATGGATCCTGATGTGCTTTTCAAATGTTGTTACACCCTTAAGAATGTTTCCAGGGGAAATTGAACTGAATGACCACCTGTTTAGGTTTCTTACCAGTTTGGATTTCATGAATCCAATGGAGTAACCTATCAAGTCCTATAGACCCATCTCAAGGATGTTTGCATGTCTGCCTCTTTTATTCCTTGCGTTGACTTCTTTTCAGTTAAAAAAAAAAACTCTATTGTACACATATCTCTCTCTTTTATTTTTAACAATCAATGGCTAAATTTCATCCCTCTGAACTAATATAAATTTGACACCGCTGTCAAATTTCTCCTGCAGTGTAAAATGTATTCATTTCCTCTTGAACCTGAAACCCTGAAAGTTAAGAATGTTGGCGTGGCAGGGGGGAGGGGTGCGGGGGAGGGATTACCTTAAAATGTGATTTATAGCTGATGGTCTTTTAAATCGTATTTATACTAAGATATTTGCCACCAAGAGGTCCTATTGTGGAATCCCTGGGAGGTTTTCTTTTCATACCCTGCAGTTTGGTCCCACTGTCCTTTCCTACTTTTCTGATGCCAGCAATGTCATGATGGTGCAGGAGTGAGGTCTGGGTGCAGTGTCCCTCCCCCTGTGTCCTTAGGGAAGTGATTCTGTAATTAACAAGGGCAGTTTAATCAGGTTTCAAATGTAGAATCCATAACCTCAAAAGACCCACGAGAATGACTCTCACTCTTTCCTTGGATTTTTTTCCCCAGGAAAAGAAACCACTACATAATATGGAGTCTTCTTGCAATCAGGCTCCATATCCCACCTGTCACATGGATCATTTCACAAGCCTTAGATAACTGCGTTCCGCATCAGGACAGAACAGCCAGGCTGACAGGTGGGTTCTGAAGGTTCCCGCACTGCTGTTCATTCATTTACCCCACATTCTTAACATAAATGAACAAATCCAATCATTTATCAGCTGAATACTCAACAATTAAAGCATTTGATTGCGAAAAGAAGTCAGTAAAACTGAAGAAAAAAGTGACTGAGGACCCTCATACATTGCTGATGGGAATGTAGAATTTTAGAAAAGTGCAGCTACTTTGAAAAGCAGTTTGGCAGTTTCTCAAAATATTAAACAGAGTTAACACGTGATCCAGAAATCCCACTCCTATGTATCTACCCAAGAGAAATGAAGACATACATTTATACAAATCTTGTACACAGATCGGAGAAGGCAATGGCACCCCACTCCAGTACTCTTGCCTGGAAAATCCCATGGACGGAGAAGCCTGGTAGGCTGCAGTCCCTGGGGTCGCTAAGAGTCAGGCACGACTGAGCGACTTCACTTTCACTTTCATGCATTGGAAAAGGAAATGGCAACCCACTCCAGTATTCTTGCCTGGAGAATCCCAGGGACAAAGGAGCCTGGTGGGCTGCCGTCTATGGGGTTGCACAGAGTCGGACATGACTGAAGCGACTTAGCAGTAGCAGTACACAGATATTCACAGTAGCATTATTTATAGGGGCCTCAAAGTAGAAATACAAATGTCCACCCACTAATGGATGGATAAAGAGAACGTGGCTTCTCCATACAATGGGATGTGTTTTCAGTAATAAGACGGAATGAAATATTGACACATGTTTCAATGTGATGAACTTTGAAAACATACTGAATGAGAAAAACTGGACAAAAGTCACATGTAGTACAGTTCCACTTGCATGCAGTGTCCGGAATAGACAAATCCTAAAGACAGAGGTAGAGTAAGGGCCGCCTGGGACAACAAGGAGATGAGAACAGAGACTAACAATTCACAGATAAAGTGGTTTCTTACGGGGGGAGTAGTGATGACAATGTTTTGGAATTAGGTAGGGTAATGATTGAAAAACTCTGAATATACACTATCACTGAACTGCGCGCTTCAAATGGGTGAATTTTACAGTATATGAACTATATTTTAATAAATTAAAAAAAACTAAGGACAAAATAAAACACTTTCGGGGCATGAATAGGCATGACATCAGTGAGCGTTTGTGCTCATTGAGCACCAACATTCAGTGCTGGCTCGAGTGTCTCTCAGTTTCTTTTCTATCACTGCTCCACCAGTCACAGGGAGAGGTCCTCGTGGCCCCGGAATTCAGGAGTCAGTCGGTCAGTCAGCTGGTCAGTCTTTCTGCCAATAGGTAACAGTCACTGGGTGATCACTGAGTATGTGTCACTCGGAGAGGAATTCACAAGACTGCACTGATTACAATGAATCTGTGTAGTTCACAGAGTGTGGAAGCAGGAAGACAGAAGTCACCAAACCTCGGGCCCCTCACTGTTGGGAATAACACAACTTTGTGAAAATCCAAAGCAAACCTTTTTTGGGGGGAAGGTTGGGAGCAGTTCCATCAGGAAGGAGAGAATCAAGGTCCAGTCTGCATAGGCAGGGGTCGGGCAACCCAGTCCTAGACCCACGTTGGGTAGAGGTGATAAAAATCCTCTGTAGAGCTATTTGCATCTAATTAAATTCACTTTCTTTCATGTTATTTCGGCAAATGAACACCTAATCAACAGCTGTTCCGGGCAGAGCCTCATGCTGAACATGAGGAGAAATGAGTTTGTTTGGACCAAGCCTTTCAGGAATTTGAGATTTGGCTCAGACTCCAAAACGTGTGGGAGAGCACAGAACGAAGCCTCCGGTTCTGGACTGAACTCTCTCCCTTTGCCCCTCATTGGTTGCACCAATAAGATTTAGTGACTCAACTGCTATGAGCGCTAATTTTCTCACTATTTACAAAGTGGAGCTAATGTTATCTATCTGCTTATCCACGTAGAATCAGTCTCATGGTCAAATGAGATAATGCATAAGGATTCATTTTATTGGAGAAACAACATATGCAGTCAAAGGTATTTTCTCTGGCTTCTCGTGATAAAATGGCTTTCAGGAGGGTGATAAGAGTTGTGATCTGTACATAAAGGATGGAAAGATTTTTCCAGCTGAAAAGTCTCCTGTGCACAGAAGAGGCGTCAGTCCATTGGGGCTGCTAAAACAAAATGCTGTAACCTGGATTGCTCATCAACAGCCTCACAGTTGTGGAGGCTGGGAACTCTAGGATCAAGGTGCTCTCATTGGTGAGAGCCTGCTTTCTGGCTCATGGATGAGCCCCCTTTTGCTCCAAGTCTCCTTTATAAGAGCACTGATTCCATTCACAGGGGCTTCTCCTTGTGACCTGATCACCCGCCAGAAGCACAAGCTCCAGTACCATCCCGCTGGGATTGGGATTTCACCATGTGAGTTTGGGGGCACATACATTCAGACCGCACAGGAGGGTGAGGATGTCACAAGCAAGAATAAACATGATGGAAGGTAGTTAGAGTGTTTTCAGTGGATTGGAAAGCTTTGCAAGGAAGCAAGCAAATTTCAGCAGCATGTACTTCCAAGAATTATTCCTTGTTCACTCATCCAACAGTTAGTTGGGGTAGCTCTCTTCACAAGTCTGACCCTGGACTTCATGTTTAGAGGGGTTGGCTGTGGCAGTTCAAGGATTTCCTTCTCATTGCAAATGCAGAAGTTCGAGAAGGCAGCCAACCGTGGAGACACATTTCAAGCTTCCACTTGTGCAGTTAAATCCACCAATGTGTGTGTGTGTTAGTCTCAGTCATGTCTGACTCTGTGACCCCGTGGACTGTAGCCTGCCAGACTCCTCTGTCCACAGGATTTTCCAGACAAGAATACTGGAGTGGGTTGCCATTCCCTTCTCCAGAAACCTCCCAATCCCAAGGGCCAAATCCAGTCACATGGCCAAGCCTGAAATGCATTCTGCTGTCATGGGACCAAGGCAATCATGTCAACCCACAGTGCATTAGAGAGGAGTAAAGAATCAGAAACAAGCTCTATCTGACACAGCTGCCTTGGATGGGGGGAGGTCAACACAGGAAATTGTAAGTATACTGTCCCTGCTGCTGCTGCTGCTGCTAAGTTGCTTCAGTCATGTCCAACTCTATGCGACCCCATAGACGGCAGCCCACCAGGCTCCCCCGTCCCTGGGACTCTCCAGGCAAGAACACTGGAGTGGGTTGCCAGTTCCTTCTCCAACGCATGAAAGTGAAAAGTGAAAGTGTAGTTGCTCAGTCCAACTCTTGGCAGCCCCATGGACTGCAGCCTACCAGGCTCCTCCGTCCATGGAATTTTCCAGGTAACACAACTGAAGTGGATTGCCTCTCATCCTTCTCCAATACTGTCTCTGAGATAGTTTAAAAGGCAAATATTGAAAAACCTTCAGTATTTGAATAAATAATAAAAATAGGATTTGGTGAAATGGAGTCAGTGAAGATTTTCAGGTGTCAGTTGGCTTAAGAGAGTGGGCTAATTAAACCAGAAAGATGACCTGAATTCCACTAAAACAGGTGCCAGCCATCCTGGGATGTCCAGGTCCTCCACCTTCCCAGATGACCTTATCTTTCTTCACTACACAATCCAGGCAACAGGCTGGGTATCCTTACCTCACCCAGCTGCACTTTCAGTTTATCTGAACTTGCTTATTTGCTAGGAAAAGACAGTGAAAGTTGCTCAGTCATGTCTGACTCTTTGCAACCCCATGGACTCTACAGTTCATGGAATGCTACAGGCCAGAATACTGGAATGGGTAGCCTTTCCCTTCTCCAGGGATCCTCCCATCCCAAGGATCAAACCCAGGTCTCCCACATTGCAGGTAGATTCTTTACCAGCTGATCCCCAAGGGAAGCCCAATATAGGAAAGCGAAAGTCACTCAGTCATGTCCGACTCTTTGCAACCTCTGGATGCTACTGGACCTGCCCCTAAAAACTCCACCATATGTAATAGTCACAAATTTCCAAAAAAGGCAGTATTAGTTGTCTGTTGCTGCTATAACAAGTCTGCACAAGCAGAGTCATGCAGAACCACATCTCTTCTTGATAATCCTATAGTTTCTGTGTGTCCACAGTCCAGGGTGAAGAGGCAGAGTCTCTGCTCAGGGTCTCATGGACACAGAGTCTCAGAGTTGGCCAGGAGCCTGGGGTTACTAGAGAAGAATCTGTTCCCGGGCTCAGACCCTTGGGCAGGGTCTGTGTCAACAGGGATGTGGACTCAGGTCCACTGGACTCATCTATATCTTCTAGAGATTCCTGCATTCTTTGGTCTGTGGTTTCCACCACCTTGAAATCAATGTCAAATCTGTCTCCTACTTCAAATCGCTCTGACTTTATTTTCTGTCTTGACTTTATGGGTTTGTGTGGCTCCATTCGACCCATCCACATAATCCAGGAAAATCTCCAATTTTCAGGTTAACTGGTCACCATCTCGATGGTGTCTTCAGAATCCCTTTTGTCTCAGAAGATGACATATTCGCAGGCATAGTTTCTCTTCACATGGGGAAATAGGGCGTGACCTCCTCTAGAGGGACCCAAATCTGTCCCCATGATGGAATAGCCTTCTGCTGGACGTTGTCTGTAGCCACAGGCAATTTGCACCAACTGTGACTGGCTCATGCACGTCCACGAGCTTTCAATTTTAGGCTAATTCTTTCAGGATTCCTTGCTTGGCAAGCTTGCTCAATTTCTCTCAGGACTAATCCAAAATTCCCCAGAAGCCCATTCGCTACCCACCCATCACTCAGTTTTAGAAAATTATTTGCCCCTTATTGAATTGAGGGAAGTGAAGATGTTAGGCAACCATGCATTCAGACTCCCACCCACAAAGGCACCCGCATCTAGAATATCCTCTCCTTGTATCACTCTCACTGCAAGGCTGACCCTTTTCCTGTGTCCTTTATCCCATCTTTTCCAAACCTGGGTCCTAGAAGAGAACTCTCTAGAATGCCCATGGTGCCTTCCCCTGGGTCCTTAATTTCAGCCTGTATGTTCTGATCTCTCCCCAAGGAAAACCACTCTGTGCCTGGTACTCTTCCTGATGACCTCTCTCCTCCTTTTCCATCCCACCTTCTCCAAGGCTGAGCTCTCACCAGCTCCCCAGGCTGCTCATTCGCTTCTCAACATCCTGTAACTGACTTTCAGTTCCACCATGTGACTAAGGTTATTCTCACCATGGTGGCCAATTATCCTCGACCCCAACACTTACTCTGAAATATCATTTCCCACGATGTCTGTGGTTTGATGATATTAGTCACTCATTGTAATTCCACTTTCTTGACCTTGAGTCTGCCATGGTTCCTCGGTTCTCCACTCATCAGCTTTCCTGTCCCTTGACCCATTCCTACTGGGTGTTCTTCTTTGAGGTCTGTCTCTCAAGGTCTGTTGTCTCCAATTAGGTGATTGCCCACAGCGTCAGCTGGGACCCTCCTCCAAGCATCAGGGTCCTCCTCCTGTTTCCTGGGTTGTCACTGTCATCTGGATTTTTCAACTACTTCAAGCTCAAGGAATTCAACCTGAACCTGCTTTCCCTTGTATGAGTTGGTTTTCCCCTCCATTGGTCTTCTTCTCTGCTCCGCTTTTCTTGGTTGGAATCTGCAACCAACCTGTTCTCTCATACTTGAAAACTGCCGTTAATCATTGATCTTCCATTACCTAGAGACAATTAATAAGTCCAGGTGTTACTTTCTGAAATTTTAATCTGTCTACCTTGTTCTTTCTTTCCCTGGCACCATCCCAGTTTAAACCATGATTAACTTGGAGATTCCTGAGACAGCCCACATATAGCCAGGAGAATCCATGCAGGCAAGAACACACCAGCTCACTGTCCAAATGTCCTACAGGAGTCAAGCACACACTCATGGCCAAGACCACACATGACCAGTCCAGCTCCTCTCCACCCTCATACCTTTGACTGTTGGCTCATCACATTCACTTTGTGTTATAGCCGCCATAACTTCTTCACAATTTTTTGATACATCAGGCTTTTACTCACTTCTCTGTGCACAATTTGGATGCTCTGAGGTTACCTGCTTGCTTCAACTATCTTCCCCATCATTTCCCATCCTCGAGTGATTCATTCACAGTTTTCCTTGAGGACTTGGCACCATCTCTACCTCCTTCATTCAGGTTTCAAGCTGGAAGCATTGTCATCCATTGGATTCTTCTGGACTAGGTGGTGCCTCTGGATTCACCGTGTTTCAACTTGCATATTTGTTTTTATATTTCATTCAGTCTTCCCACCCCACAAAGAGGTGGTGAGTTCTTTGAAAACAATACTTGCATCATTGCTGAGGTCATTAGTGAGGTAAGTGATGTGAAATAAAAGGCAGGCTACAGGGCAGAGTGGAAGCCTTGTGTCTTGAGGCAGCAGTGTGAATAGAACTGTGGCTGTGCGGGCAGAGGGCACCTAACGGGCCATGAGCTGCGGGTCAGTGAGGGGAGGGGTGATGCTCCCTGACGCCAGCACACCGCCTGGCTGAGCAAGTCCAGCTAGTTTCCTCCCTTCTTGTTGCTGGAATTCACAAGCCACCCAGATTTCTCCCTTCCTGAAACAGGAGCCTTTTCTTCAGTTAGTTTTGGGGATCACGTTGTGGTTAACCAGCAATGGGGAATGCAGACAGACAAAAGCTGGTGATAATTGAAATTGAAAGCAAAAAAAAAACAAGCAAACAAAAATCTAACTCAAAGATGAAGATTTAAGCCATTATCTAAGACAGAAATAATGTTATGAGAATACATAGTAAAATGATATTGAATCTCATGAAATAATAAAACAATAAAAATAAATAATAAAACTGTCTGCATACATGGGAATTTAATAAAAGAGCTCACAAAATTTGTCAAGTCCTCTGTGTCAACTTTAACTACACTACTAAAACAAGGATATACTTATGAATACAGATAGAGATCTAGATGGGCTTCCCTGATGGCTCAGATGGTAAAGAATCTGCTTGCAATGCGGGAGACCTGGGTTTGATCTCTGGGTTGGGAAGGTCCTTAGAGAAGGGAATGGCTACCCACTCCAGCATTCTAGCCTGCAGAATCCCGTGGACAGAGGAGCCTGGCTGGCTACAGTTCATGAGGTTGCAAAGAGTCGGACATGACCGAGCAACTAAGCACAGAGATCTAGACATACAGATACACTGAGCATGGATACAGATAGAGCTATTGATACGGATCTATAATGCAAAGAGTCAGACATGACTGAGCGACTGAACTGAATGTATAGGAGTTGTCTTGGGATCTAGGTCTTGGATTAAATCTGTATGGAATTAATCTGTACAGAAGTATTCCTATTTACTTTTCTTTTTTGTTGTTGATCTATATATTTTTAATGCTTTTTATTGTGGTAAAAGTCACATAATATAAAACATACTATTTCAATCACACTTCATTTTACAGTTTGGTGACACCGAGTACATTCCTATTATTGTGCAACTCCTATCTCATTTTCAATGATCAAAGCAGTAGGAATTGACAAGGGAAAGAAAAGAGGTAAATAAATTGACGTAAAACAAGGACTCATCAAAGGTACAATCCATAAGAATTTGAAATTGAAACACATCTTGTGAAGCAGAAAGCAGGTGTAGCTAGGGTCTAACATCCTGTATTATTATTAACAGATCCTGTCATTTGCCCTGAAGTTTACATGACAAAGTGGAGAGTTGTGGTTCTGGTATTCTTAAATTCAGACTTCTGTGCAGAAGAAAGAAAACACTCACTTTGTCTGCGAAAGGGGCCCTTTGTGGGAAGAGCCAGCCAAAGCAGGAACCTGGCCAACGAGCCCAGCGCCGGCTCCACTGGTGCAGGAGAGGGAGCCACAGTGCGTTCCCGCTCTGGGTGCTATAGAGCCAGCCACTCCACGCACCAGGGAAGCCACGTGCTGGGGCTGCTCTCATTCTGCAGAGTGCTTGACTCAGAATAGTCAGTGATACGCTCGCTTTTCCTTTATGAAGGAGACCTGGGTCTTTAACGCTCACTCCCAGTTCCTAGAGTCCCATCAGTGAACACCGAAATGGATACAGCCTGGGCTGTGTTCCCTGCCGTTGACTACAAGACAGTCATCAGCGCGGAATCTCAGGGGCTCATTCAGAGCGAATGATGCTGCGTTTTAGAAGCTAATTACAAGCAGAATGAATAAAGTTCGTCCACCTAGTTCTCGTAAGTCCATAGGAAGGAAGAATGAACATTTCAGAAGCTTTGGAGCTTGGATCTCAAGGGTAGACATACTAGTGACCAGTGCTGGCGTGCAGCCCAAGATTTCCAGGGGTGGGAAGGCCTGACCCAATCAGAGATCAATAGCAGCAGTCCTGAAGATGGCAACCAGTCAAACCACACATTTCAGCTACTGAGAAATTAACATAACCTCATTCTCCTCCCTGTCCCCTTAGAGTAGCTGTCTATCCCTATGTTTTTTAAGAGATCAGCATAGTTTCCATAGCCAAAACTAGGAAGGAAACCTCAGTTCAGTTCAGTCGCTCAGTCATATTGGACTCTGTGACCCCACGCACTGCAGTATGGCAGGTCTCCCTGTCCATCACCAACTCCCAGAGCTTGTTCAAAAATCATGTCCATCGAGTCAGTGATGCCATTCAACTATCTCATCCTCTGTCGTCTCCTTCTCCTCTCATTTTCAATCTTTCCCAGTATCAGGGTCTTTCCAAATGAGTCAGTTCTTCACATCAGGTGGTCAAAGTGTTGGAGTTTCAGCTTCAGCATCAGTCCTTCCAATGAATATTCAGGACTGATTTCCTTTAGGATGGACTGATTGAATCTCCTTGCAGTCCAAGGGACTCTCAAGAATCTTCTCCAACACCACAGTTCAAAGCATCAGTTCTTTGGTGCTCAGCCTTCTTTATGGTCCAACTCTCACATCCATACACGACTACTGGAAAAACCATAGCTTTCACTATATGGACCTTTGCTGGCAAAGTAGTGTCTCTGCTTTTTAATATGCTGTCTAGGTTGGTCATAGCCTTTCTTCCAAGGAGCAAGTTTCTTTTAATTTCATGGCTGCAGTCACCATCTGCAGTGATTTTGGAGGTCCCCCCACCCCAGCCAAAAATAGTCTCTCACTGTTTCCATTGCTTCCCCATCTATTTGCCATGAAGTGATGGGACCAGATGCCATGATCTTAGTTTTCTGAATGTTGAGTTTTAAGCCAAATTTTCACTCTCCTCTTTCACTTTCAGCAAGAGGCTCTTCAGTTCTTCTTCACTTTCTGCCTTAACGGTGGTGTTATCTGCATATCTGAGATTATTGACATTTCAACCAGCAATCTTGATTTCAGCTTGTGCTTCATCCAGCCCAGCATTTCTCATGATGTACTCTGCATATAAGTTAAAAAAGCAGGGTGACAATAAACAGCCTTGACACACTCCTTTCCCAATTTGGAACCAGTCCATAGTTTCATGTCCGTTCTAACTGCTGCTTCCTGGCCTGCATACAGATTTCTCAAGAGGCAGGTCAGGTGGTCTGGTATTCCCATCTCTTTCAGAATTTTCCACAGTTTCTTGTGATCCACACAGTCAAAGGCTTTGGCATAGTCAATAAAGCAGAAGTAGATTTTTTTTTTTTTGGAACTCACTTGTTTTTTCAATGATCCAGCACATGTTGGCTATTTGATTTCTGGTTCCTCTGCCTTTTCTAAATCCAGCTTGAACATCTGGAAGTTCATGATTCATGTACTGTGGAAGCCTGGCTTGAAGAATTTTGAGCATTACTTTGCTTGCATGTGAGATGACTGCAATTGTGTGGTAGTTTGAGCATTCTTTGGCATTGCCTTTCCTTGGGATTGGAATGAAAAGTGACCTTTTCCAGTCCTGCGGCCACTGCTGAGCTTTCCAAATTTGCTGGCATATTGAGTGTAACACTTTCACAGCATCATCTTTCAGGATTTGAAGTTGCTCAACTGGAATCCCATCACCTCCACTAGCTTTGTTAGTAGGGATGCTTCCTAAGGCCCACTTGACTTCACATTCCAGGATGTCCTGCTCTAGGTGAGTGATCAGACCATCATGATTATCTGGGTCGTGAAGATCTTTTTTGTACAGTTCTTCCGTGTATTCTTGCCATCTCTTCTTAATATCTTCTGCTTCTGTTAGGTCCATACCATTTCTGTCCTTTATTGTGCCCATCTTTGCATGAAATGTTCCTTTGGTATCTCTAATTTTCTTGAAGAGATCTCTAGTCTTTCCCATTCTGTTATTTTCCTCTATTTCTTTGCATTGATTGCTGAGGAAGGCTTTCTTATCTCTCCTTGCTATTCTTTGGAACTCTGCATTCAGATGCTTATATCTTTCCTTTTCTCCTTTGCCTTTCGCTTCTCTTCTTTTCACATCTGTTTGTAAGGCCTCCTCAGACAACCATTTCACCTTTTTGTGTTTCTTTTTCTTAGAGATGGTCTTGATCCCTGCCTCCTGTATAATATCACGAACCTCCATCCACAGTTCTTCAGGCACACTGTCTGTCAGATCTAATCCCTTGAATATGTTTGTCACTTCTACTGTATAATCATAAAGGCTTTGATTTAGGTCATACATGAGTGGTCTAGTGGTTCTCCCTACTTCCTTCAACTTAAGTCTGAATTTGGCAATAAGGAAATCTCACTAATGATATATATAGATATATAGATATATATATGCTTTCATCTGTTTCTAATCTATTTCTAACTTTCAGAATCAAAAATAAATTTATGAGAAATTCCTTCCCTTTTCTTTTTTTTTTTTTTTTTTTTTGGCCACACCATGTGGCTTGTGGAATCTTAGTTCCCTGACCAGGGATGGAACTTGTGTTCCTTGCAGTGGAAGCACAGAGTCCTAACTATGGACTGCCAGGGAATTCCAGAGGATTTTCTTTATATAGACATATAAGGTATAATCTAGTTCTGGAAACAAAAGAGGTACCCAATAACATAGCTCTTGAATGAATGTCTGAAAAAATAAGAAAATGGGTACTTCTTAAGAAATACATTCAAAAATATATATTCTAACATTCAAATAGATACAGCGAGTCAACCTGCTGGTCACGGCTTTCAGGAATCAAAGCCACATCTCTTGCATTGGCAGGTGGATTCTTTACCACTGTGCCACTGGGAAATCTTATACATATATACACCCATAATGATTTCAGTCTCTTGATATTACTGGAATCAATGGAATAAGAGGTGAAATTCTAGAAAAAACTATTCAGTTGGAGGCTGGCAGTCAGCAGCAGAAGGTATTATTAAGCTAATAATGTAAACACTCGCCCTGAGAAATGCCACTGAGTTCTGAAGGTCTTTGTCCATTATAAAAGTGTGTGACATCTCTTCAATGATGAATTGTATCAGTTATTCTACAGAGGTCCTAAGGAAAACTGAGGGAGAGGACTGTTAGTATTTACCAATGCTCTGAAATCTCCTGTCCATTGCTTACTGAGCTCATCAATTATCACCGAAGTTTTCATCTTGAATTGAAATGGAAAATTAACAGAAATCAGGAAATTTTATAGAACATTTTACTAATGAAGTAAAGAGGACGTGTTTTAATATTACAAACACTGCACATTCATTGCTTATTTTATATGAACATATATTTTAAAGAATCAGCGTTATCATTACCATTTCAGTTAATCAAAATTAATTGCCCCTTTTTATCAAGAAATAGAATAGGACCAACACAGATCTGTCTGTCTTAAAATTCTAATTGCCTCTTCCATATTTAGAATGCTGATTACCATTAAATGTTAATATTCTAACTCTGATTTTATAAGCCAGATTTTAAAATACCTATTGATAAAAAGTACATGTAATCATTTCAAATTTTCAAAAATGAAGTAACCTTTTTAAAAACAAAATGCATTTATTGGTCTCAAAATAATCCATTCACAAAATGGATTGTTTTTCTGATAGATAACAATGTGAAATAAAATCCCCTATAGGATATATACTAGTGATGGAAATAACAAACTTTACAACAAACATAGTCCAGAAATCCAAGATATGATAGAAAAAATGTAGGCAGTCCAGAAAGAGCAGGTGTCACCTGACTGTCAAGGTGGAGAGAGACTGCATTTTAGGATGTGGGAGCAACCAAACTGTGTCCAGCACGCACGTGGGAAATCCTTCTGATCTTTTCCAGTCTAGCAGAGTGCTCTGTGACAACATAGCTTAGTGGGGTGTTAGATAATTTGTTGTGATGTACAAAGTTACGAGTCCACATGTGGGCAGATGTCAGTTTCATGTCCTGAATTTGTGTCTATCACGACAGGTCTGTGTAAGGCGCTCATGGAAGAGAGTGCAACAAGGGGATAGAAAAAATAAATACGCCCAGAGCTTTTCAGTGGCCATAAAATTTGCTTTTGAGACCTAATGTTTGGAGAAACAAACCAAGGCTCTATGATGGATAGATAGTGGTCTGTGTGGGAGGGAGTGGGAGGTGAACGTCAGGCAGTGACAGGACAGTGTCCACCCTATCCAGGCTGTCAGGAATGCAGAGATCACTAAACCCTTTAGGAAACACGAGCACCAGGTGTAGTAAGGGCTTCACTTCTGCTCCGTCCTATTTATAAAAGGCAAGAAGTCAGGAGTACAATAGTTGAAATCTCAGTTAAGAATCTTACTTATTTCCTATGTCAAGTCACTAAAATCCAAGATGTGTGCATCTCTGAATCTTGAAACTTCTTTTATTTTATCATTGCTTGTTTTTTGTCAACACATTTTTTTCCTCATTGCTTACTGTGACCAAAAGGATTCAACAAAAAGAGCAATTTTATTCACTTTAGAGGACTCCAGTGGAGTTGTAATTTGCCTTATAAACCACATCACTGAGTCCCAGATTTACAACAACGTGTGATCTTTAAATATACTGTATATCACTCTCCTGATGGTCATGCAATTAAGGATCTGGACACAAGGAACAACACACTACCGAAAAAATAGTTCTCAAAAGGGAATTTGGTGTGTCAGGAAAGATAACAGTAATTTAGAATTCGGGTCAACATGATTTTAATGCTAAGAACCTGTGAAGATTAAGCCCTTAAATGTCCTACCTCCGCATAAGATCTTTCCTCTGGTCAACATAGGTAGGAAGGAAATAAAGAAGAAAATAGGAAAAAATCTTAGTAAGTGAGAAGGAAGGGACATTTCAGGTTTACCAAAATATGGTTTTTAAAATTGTTTTCTAAATAATCAATTTTAACAATATAATGTCAAATACCCAGGCAACAGAACATTCCAATCACAACACTTCTTAAGCTCTAGACCACCCAATATTATTGAAATCTGTCTGAAAGTTTAGAAATTTATCCAGATGCTAGTAATATAAACAGAAAAATTAAAATTTAATTAAAAATTAAAATTATGTAGTCTTATTGCAGATGTTTTTTTTTAAACTGAGCTAATCCAAGTACTTCTTCTTAAAAGTATAATGCAAAGTATTTAATAAAGAAAGCAAACTGCATATATTGTTTGTGTTTCCAATATGATACTGATCAGAGAGGATTCTTATCTATATATTGTATATATTGCTGTTGTCTAGTCACTCAGTTGTGTCCAACTCTTTTGGGACCCCCTGTACTGTAGCCTACCAGGCTCCTATGTCCGTGAGATTTCCCAAGCAAGAATACTGGAATGGGTCGCCATTTCCTTCTCCAAGGGATCTTTCCACCCCAGGGATCAAACCTGTGTCTTTTGCATTGCAGTTGGAGTCTTTATCACTGAGCTACCAGGGAAGCCCACAGATATATTGTGCTATTTATCAAAAATATAAAATTATATTTTATTCTTTGTGAACTTATTTGATAATTGTTTCTCTAAGGTTCCAACTCCATGAGTTCAGGGACCATTTTGTTTATTACTTTATCTCTAGCTTCTAACACAAGGACCAGAAATATATATATGCATATGTGGGTATATAATCTGTAATATATTGTCCATGCTGTATACATAGCATATTCTCTTTATGTAAACATGACTGATTTGTATTTATCTATATTTTTGCTTACATTTTACACAAGCTAACAAATGTGCATTTGCAAAACTGATGGGTAAAGGAGTTTTATGCAGCCAAAAGAGTATGAAAAATTATCAAGCATGATAATACATAGCCAGTAATTTTTTTCTTCAGACCACTCAAGATAGAAGTAATTCTCAGCTGTTAAAAAAAAAAATGAAATAATGCCATTTGAAGCAATACAGAAAGACCTATAGATGATTATACTAAGAGAAGTAAGTCAGAAAAACAAATACCATATGATGTCACTTATATGTGGAATCTAAAATACAACACAAATGAATTTATCTATGAAACAAACAAGCTCATTGACTAGATAACAGACTTGTGTTTGCCTGGGCAGGGGTAAGGGTTGCAGAGGAAGGAGAGAGAGTTTGGGATTGGCAGATGCAAACTGGTATATATAGAAGAGATAAACAAGGCCCTGCTGTATAACACAGATACTGTATTCAGTATCTGTGATAAACCATTATGGAAAAGAACACGAAAATGTGTGTGTGTGTGTGTGTGTGTGTGTGTGTGTAACTGAGTCACTTTGCTGTACAGCAGAAATTAACACAAGCTATAAGTCAACTAAACTTCAATAACATTAAAAAAAAAAGATGGAACTCATTTACGCACAAACATACAAACAATCTAAATATATCAGAGGATTGTTTAGGCCACGGAGGGCCTCCACAGACAAAAGAAAAATGCAAAGTTCATATGAAATTTAGAAAATGTCAAAGCCTTCTGTTTTTCCTGAAAAATGCTGCAGTAGTTAACTCTGCAGTTATTGTGAGAGCCTAACTGACTTCTTAGTTCATCTAATTCCACCGAACAGCCAGATAAAGTCAAGGGCCCCCTGAGTAAGGCTGCCACGGCGGGAGGCTGCCACTGCTTNCAAGGGGGCGGGGTCATATGGAGGCGGGGTCACAGGGGCGGGGTCGCATGCGTGGCCCACCTGAGGCCCTGACCGTCGGCAGCACCCCTCATCCCCACCTCTTCTCCATGGGTATCTCCGTATCTCCCCTGCCTGTCTTACAGCCACCGTGTAGAGCAACAGAGACTAAAACAAGAACAAAAATATTTCTGCATTTGCTCTGATTTTCTGCACTCTTAACCAGCACTTTGTCCCTACAGCTAAAAGGGCTTGCATTTTTATACAGATCAATCCCAGAAGAATTCACTGTAAGTTACTATTAAAATTATTTGGCTTAGTTATAAACCGCAGTAAGTGGATCAAGGATTTGGAATTTGTAAAAGTATTTTTTCAATCAGATGCTAATTCAAAATGCTTTTTTCCCCCTTCCCATTATGTTTATACTTTATATCATTTTAATACTCAAAACATGACATATTCTGTTGAAACACAAATCTGTTACTTTTCAAAGGAACCAAACTTTCTTCCTTTTGACTGGAATTATATCTGGTTAAAATATGGTACCCAGTATGAGTTTTTGAAAGAAATAATGAGTAAATGTGTGAATAAACATCCTTTTCAGATGAAATCACTGAGACAGAGTGAAAATGCAAGATATTCTAGAGACTGAAAGACTGAAAGATTTTGGAAGTCTGGATTGCTTTTCTTCCATACAATGCCTCTCACTGTCATCAGGCTTATTCAAGACAAGGCATTGCTTGAAGAATTTTACTTTGAAGAATTTTCTGTTTCTCTATTCTCCTTTTACCAAGAAACTGGAAAAGCTGGTGAATGTGTAGAGAGAGGAGGAGACTGAAGCTGAGGGGAATGTCAGAGCTGCTGCAGGTAGGTGCTGTGACTCTGGCCCCACCAGCATCTCCATGCCTGTATCTCAGGTGGTCCAGAGGTGTGCTCTGATGCAGAAGTGAAACAGACTGAGAGGCCCCACCCTTAGTGTTAACCCGGGCCAGTTACTGTCTTGTATGGATCTCATCATTGGATTAGTCAGTTTGCTCTAGGTGAAAAATAACTTCCATCTGGATTTAATTATTTATAATGGGCAATTATAACTGACACTGAGAAATTTTTTTTATTACAGTAGATTATGTACAGTCAAGATAACTTCATGGTACTTATTGTACTTACATGGTATATATTGTACTTACTATTTTAGTAATAACTATTTTTCCTTCAATTCTGCCTAAAGAATGATTTCTAAATCATACACTGAGGAAAACTCTTAAGAAACATTTTTGTCAAGTTAGATCATGAAACATCTGTGCTCATTCACTCAGTCACGTCTGACTCTGCAGCCCGATGGACTATAGCCCACCAGGCTCCTCTCTCCATAGAACTCTCCAAGCAAGAATGCTGGCATGGGTTCCCATTTCCTCCTCCAGGGGATCTTCCCAACCCGAGCACCTTTAACCAAAGTCTCTATTTCAAGAAGGAATTTAGCATTGCAATTTACATAACAAAACTTCACTTTTGCTTGTAAGATGTGCAAGGTTAAGTTGTTATGAAGTCTTTATTCTTTAATATAAAACTAATTCCCAGTCAATATATATTATTCCTGATGAGCAGCAAAACTGAGGTCGAGGATTTCTAAAATGCAAATTTTATATTATTGAAACACTATGTTGGTTATATGACTTTAGTCCTTAGAATAAACTAAGCAATAAAGATGGGAGAGCTGTTATATTTTTATCCTGTCTGTACATCAATAAGATATTCAAAATATAAAAAAATAATCTATGAGTAAGAAGAGGTGACTATGAATAAAATTATGATCTTTTTTGTTACTTGTTATTGTGATCCTTTTGTTATTAGCTCATGCTAAATTTTTTTTTTTTAGTGATTAGGAATAGACTCCTAAATTAAATCATATTTTGATGACTAAATTTATGTTGTAAAAACACTATGGACCTAGCTCTGCACATGTTTTATGGCATTGTCCTGTGTGTACCGATGATGCTTTCTGAGAAATCCTAGCTGACTTTCATCTCTGCCATTTCAGAAGCAAGTCACAGCCCAGCCTTCTGCACCAGTGCAATGCTGCCACCACATGGGTGAGATCAGAGATCACTACACAGAGCGGTTACTAATGTGCCTTCAAAGAGATTAATTTCTTATATGAAAGGGATGTTTCAGGTCCACAGATACAGATGCATACACCCACCAGCACATGTTTTGTCTTTTGCAGGGAGAAGACCATCATGGTAGTGAGAGCACTTCCGCCATGTGTATGAGCTGCCGGGAAAGGCAATATTTGAACAGGTTAAGCTATTTCTTGTGTGTGCACATATAATGTTAATATTTTCTCAGATGATTGCAGAGTAAGCCAAAATTGAGCAAACATCAGTTGCTACTAAGTTTACACTGAAAGGGATTTCTAGGGGAATTCAGTACTCAAAGTTCTACCCTCCAGGGCTTTGGGCAGAAACTTAGAATGGAAGCTGTGAGTCAAAACAACAATAGCAATAATGTCCTTAATGAGGACAGAAATAAATCATTGCTTGTAAGGTAGGATATGCTTGGAAAATTACTTTAAAGATTTTATTCATCAACAGGCAAGTTAGTTAAAATGTGCTTTGGGCTTGTGAAACAGTTAAGCATAGGCACTTGCATTTTATCAGTAGTGCTGGAAGCTTTTGTGTTTGAAAAGGTGGTTTACATTGTGACAGTGAGACTCATTGGTGACAACAGATCAAATGACCCTGATCATTCTGTTTATATTCACAAAAGTAAAGTTTTTAAAATAATCTTTAACAAAAGTAGACAATAACTTGTTTTGTTATGTAGAAAAGATAACCTAAACCTACTTTAAAAAAACAGTGATACATTTTATTACTGAAGCTGCTGTCTCTTCACATTGTAGAATTTATTTTGTTACAGAACTCTCAACTGTGGAGTCAAGAACCTTATTAATTAACTTTTTAAGTGACGTGCAATTAGTGACAAGTTCAAAACTATATCAGTTATTGATAACTTAGATTTGGGACTCTTACGAAATAGGATGGATGTAAATGGTATTAGCACAGAAAATATATCTTTCAGTGACCATATAGATTTATGTAGAAATACATATATTAGTTCTAAAATATATCCTCTTACATGTGGCCTACATTTTTAAACATAAATATGTTTAATTTTCCAGTCAAAAATACAATATGTAAGGGATAAAAATCAGTGGTAGTATATTTATAAAATGTTTTGTCTTACACTGAATATTTATACAAACTTCAAGACTACTCTTAAAATTCACAAAATAATGTTTACCATGTATGTGCATAATTATATGTGTCTATTTCTTCTTACACAAGAATTACTGAATTGTTTTGATAAATGGTATGTCTCTCAGTCTATCATTAGATATCAGATATCAGATATTATAATTGTTCTATTGAAGAACAGCATCGGTTAGTAAGAAAGTGTCCTCTTTCTTCAGAGCTACAGTGTCAATCAGGGTGGGCAACAGAGTAAGTATTTTTCTGCAACAAAAAGGGACGATAAATCAAATTATTCTCAGCCTGTGATTTGATCTGTCCTTCATTCTAAATTTCCTTTTTCATGTGGATTTCAGTCAGCCCATAATGTTATTTTAATTTAGTTTTTTGTATGTAATACATGCTGCCGTCAGGTAAATGTACTTGTCATGATTGAATTCAATAGATTGTAATGACCTTTTATCTTCATTGCAAAGCTTTAGATCATAGTAGGCAGGGCTGGCTTGAGCGGCTCCAGATTGGGAATGGGGCCTAATTGAAAGTTCTCATCAATCTTTAATGACAGCGTGATTATCATTGTTGAATGCTCTCTTCCATTTGCCTTTCCCCTTTCAGAGCAATTTTTACCACTTCACTGATGCTGGTTGGTGTGAAGGTTAAAGAAAGGCAAGATCAGAGTTTCCTGCTGAAACAGGTACAGGCAACACACAGCCACCCTGAACCCAGCTTCTCTGATGGTGCCACGTGGGGCAGACTCACGGCCATTCCCCAAGGAAGACTCGGTGATGTTGCTGGGGGCAGGGCGCTGAGTGTGGCAGAGCTCAAAACGGCACAAATGACACTTCGCAAAACGGTGACCAAACGCAACAGGTTTGCAAAAAATACGAACATAACAACAATAAGATTCATCTTCAGAAAAAGCAATCAGTTCATTTTGACATTTCCGATTCTCATTTTTGGTAGAGCATGCAGACTTCATAAAGGAAGTAATTAATAAAAGGGAAGTCACTGCTATAATCATGCCCTTGTGTATTTGTATATATGGATGCATATATCTGCACACTTATGGGTGACTAGATGGTTTTTTACTTTAGGTACTATTTCTTTGATTTTTTAAAGTGAAGTCTAAAAGAAATTGATCAAAAATGTTTTTGATCCATCAGGGATCAGAAATATTTGTACAGCATACACCTGTCAATGATCGCATGATATATATTCCAATACTTATGCTAAAATGGCCACTTTGTATTTACAGGTTAAAACACATTTTTTATCTTTATCAGGTTGAATTTCACTATTTCTGCATTTGGCTGCAATAAATTTTTCCCGAAGCCCTACAACGGTGTGCACTATTGTGAATAATGCATGCAACAAGAAGGCAGAGATTTTGATTGATAGCGATTAGTGAACTTTCTAAATCTGTAAAACTGCAACAGGCTTGCACTCAGTCAGTGCCAGTGCCTATTTTTACACTCCAGCCTCTACTTAACAGAAAGCCAAGTGCATCAGCCTGCAGCTGCTGAGGCTGCAGATGCCAGAAAGGGGCTTTTGTTCCACCTACGGAGCCGTGGGAGGGCCATTCTGCTCTGCCATTTCCAGCTTGTTTCCATTTTCTGTCTGATATTCTTACAATGGGGAGGAAGGGCTGGTGTTTAACAGAAGGATGTCCTGGCAGGTCCTTCTTGGGGAGCTGGTGTCTGAATGGGGAGGAGAGGGTCAGGGAGTCACAGAAGGAACAGTGCTGTGTCCATGTAACATACGCACTCAAACAACAGACTTGAGATTTCATAATTAACAGCAGACCATGGGGGAACATTTCCGTACAGTGAGCTATACTCCGTAGAAGCAGAGGGGCTGAGCCATGCTCGGTCCCATGGAGCTTTCTCAGGCAACAGTTTGCCCTATTGTGTTTCACAATTCAAGCATGCATATGTTCGAGTTTAAAATCCCTCCAGTGGAAATTAGCAAGCACTTTTATAGGCAGAAATTAATCCGATAAAATGATTAATTTTATTAAAATATTAGGAAAATGATAGGGCCCCATTAACATGTGAGGAAGTAATTTTCATATTGTAAGCCCATGTTCTTAAATTTTAATTAAAAATAAAAATAAATGGAATGAGTAAACTTTAATTTAAAATACATATATTTAATAAGATAACCCAGAATGAGATTCCTAATGAGAAGAGGAAGTTCCCTTCTTTTGCTCTTAAACATGATCAGGGAAGGATGCAATAAGGAATCATGATTATATTTTTATGGTCATTATTTTGAATAAAAATATTCATGGATTTGGAAAATCAATGACCATCAGTTGGAAGACCGTCCTCAAGTTCATCGATGGATGCGTGAGATCCCACCCACTCCAGGCCGTGCCTTTTAGACACTGAGGTGGAGGCTTCCAGAGCAGGCGTTCTGTTTTCCACGTCTATCCTCACCATTTCTTTTCCGCTCCTCTAACATGATCATTGTTTAAATTGACTTGGGGCTTGCCTCGTGGCTCAGTGGTGAAGAATCTACCTGCCAAAGCAAAAGACACGGGTTTGGTCCCTGATCGAGGGAGACGCTACATGCCATGGGATTCCGCAGCTAAGCCCGAGCGCAGCAACTACTCAGCGGTGCCCTAGGCCCTGGGGCCCTGGAGCCGGACCGCTGAAGCCGCGGGCCCGGAGCGCCTGCTGTGTAAGGAGAAGCCCCGCCGCGAGAAGCCCAAGCACCGCCACCAGAGAGCCGCCCCGCCGCGCGCCACGACTAGGAGCCAGCCTGCACGGTGAGGAAGACCCACAGCGCCAAAAATAAAAGCAAACTAAATTTTTACAAAATAAAATGATTTGGAGGAGCACTGCAGCGCTTCTCTGTTCAGACCACAGATGTGAGCAAGAGTGAAATACGAGGCAGACGTTTCAGCCAGTTCCAGACCTCGATGGCTTTCGGTCCAGTGTCGTGCGTCGTCAGGAGGTCGGGGTCCGAGAAGAGGCCCTGCCACCGCCTCCACCCCTTCAGGGTCCCTCGGGGGTCCCAGCACCCGCCCCGCTCCTCATCCCCGGTGGCCGATCCTTCTGGGGGTCACCGTGGGACTGTCCCTAGCGGCCACCCGCGCCCGGCTCAGGGTAGAGACTGGGGGCAGGGGGGACCGGCACACCGCAGGGGCTCGGGGTGGAGACTGGAGGGACCCCGCAGGGGCTCGGGGTNGTCACAGTCGGACACGACTGAGTGACTAAACCACCAAGCAGGTTTGAACTACTTGCTGGAGTTATAGGGCGGAGAACTGAAAAAGATACCTGGTTGAACGGAATTTCCTCTAATTGTCTTTCAAACAATTAGATTAAAATAATTTTTTAAAAATAAAAATCTCACCTATTTGTTCTTCCCTTAAATAAAGAATGTTAAGAAATACAAGCATTTATTAGTATTCACATGGAACTCAATAAAGGAAACATTTGGTTCCTAACTAATGCCAGTGAATAAAATAAAAATACTGCAAATTGCTGACACTCCTTTTTTTCTAGCTCATAAGAACCAACGTGACAGAAGATATCATACTATTTTCCAGGAAAATTTTAACTAAAGTATATCATTACCGTCATCTGAGGCACTTTTAGGAGATTCATTTATCTCAGGAATTACACTTGGTGGAACCAGATTGAAATGGGTGTGACTAGTGTTTATAAATGGGCTTGATCTTCTAGACATATGGAAGAAAATCATATTTGATTCATTCCAAAGTGTATCAAATATAATGTGAATGACAACTAAACTTCCTAAAAGAAAAAGCCATCTGTGTAATTATAGACCTATTTCCAGTGGGGAAAAAAATGATGGCAAACTATTTCTCTCATCATCCTAGCAACCGCCCTTGAGTTAGTCTCCACGTTTATTTCTTGTGTTAATTTACAAAAAAGCAAAACAAAACCCTTATTTTTATCAAGATATTGCTTCAGCTCTTCCTTCTTGCAAGTTCAGTGTAACCCTGTTAAAATTCTAGACAAAGAGTCCGATTTCGTTGTAAGGGCTCCATTTTAAAGAATGTACTCCAATGTATATGTTTGAATCTATGTCTTCAGTATCCTTTAATGTCATTTTCCTTAAATCACGTTCAGAACAATAAAGCAAAAGCTGCAATTAAAAAAGAGGTGTTCCATATTCAGGAAGTCTTCATTTCCAAAAGGAAAGGAATTTGGATTGCTGGATGAAAATAGGAAAGCAATGCACGCACGTTTTAAAGAAAGGGTGCTACTGCTAAGTCACTTCAGTCGTGTCTGACTCTGTGCGACCCCACAGACGGCAGCCCACCAGGCTCCNCTCCGACCACAGCCTTAGCCAGCTTGCCTTGGGAATCGTCTGTTTTCCTGGAATCTCAGATGACCTAACCCCGCTAACTTCACCCAGCCTACTAGCCTCTTTGTAGATACATCTCACTTTCCAATATAAAGGATATCTTAAGTGCTTTATACTCTCCGTTCAGTTCAGTTCAGT
Source organism: Neotragus pygmaeus (assembly GCA_006410875.1). Taxonomy (NCBI): domain Eukaryota; kingdom Metazoa; phylum Chordata; class Mammalia; order Artiodactyla; family Bovidae; genus Neotragus; species Neotragus pygmaeus. The sequence continues at coordinate 494,757 of SJYV01023152.1, forward strand.
CGCTCACTCGTGTCGACTCTTTGCAACCCCGTGAATCGCAGCACGCCAGGCCTCCCTGTCCATTTCTATCTCCTGGAGTTCACTCAGACTCACGCCCATCGAATCAGTGATGCCATCCAGCCATCTCATCCTCGGTCGTCCCCTTCTCCACCTGACCCCAATCCCTCCCAGCATCAGAGTCTTTTCCAATGAGTCAACTCTTCGCATGAGGTGGCCAAAGTACTGGAGTTTCAGCAAGCACTCACTAGAAGTAATAGATTCTCCACCAATCGGATGCTGTAATCAACTACTTAAATAATACCCAGCCCTGGGGCCCACTGGACTTTAGTCCTGTTGACTAAATCGATGCCCCCAACAACCGCCCGGCGTTTCGCCTCCCGAGGCTCCACTCCGTCCTGGACCACCGTGCAAACCCGGGCCGCGTCGGCTTGCTGCGCACCGCGGCCCTCGGCGTCCTGCAGCACAGCTCTCCAGACTCGCACCCGGCGGGGAGACCTCTCCCCTGCCCAGTGGGTCTGCGCTCATCAGGGAACGCAGCTCCTCCAAGCCTCCCGCATGCCAGCCCTCTCCCCTCGCTGGACAGAAAGCCAGGCTGAGCCCACGGTTATCCCAGCTCCTGTGAGAGTCACACCAGACACCACCCGGGTCACCCCACCCTCTTTCAGCCTCAGTGGAGTGGTGGTCCCTATTAGGCTGAGAAACTCACGAGCTAGGGATCTCCCTGCATCCCTGCGTGCTTCTGCCCTCTCCTCCTCTGCACGATGCTGGTAGCTCTGTCTCCAGTGCTCTCCTCACCCTTCTCCCTCCATGTTTGCCTTTGCACCTGAGTCCTGCGGACTAGACGGTGGGGACACACAGAGCATGCATCGTCCAGTCCTCACTGCCCCTGCTGCTACCAGCTGCCCGCCCCTCTGATAGCAGTCGTCCTAGACAAAAGGCCTGCATTTGTTGCTTTTATTTACACACCAGCCAACGGTCCTTAACCTCAAGCCAACTGGCTCTTGGTCTTTCCCTTCAAGTGTCCTGCCGAGGTCACCAGAAATCTCACGGTGAGCACAGTAGCAGTCCTCGATGACTCCTGGTGACTCCTTGGAGCCCTCGACACACTTCTGTCCCTCCCTGCCCCCCAGGTCCCTCTGTCCCATCTGAGACACCCTCCTGCTCAGGGTCTGTGGGTCCATGCTCCCAAGCTGCCTTCCCTTCCTCTTATTCTCCAGCGAGTACATTCCTCAAATTTTGTTCATTCATGCTCTTCTCTCTCACTTTGTAGGAGAGAAATGGTTTACCCTGATGTTTAAAACCATCATCTCAACGCAGACGAGCAAGAACAGCAGCGATGAATAATATTGTTACCTAATATAGTCCTTGGAGAAGGCAATGGCACCCCACTCCAGTACTCTTGCCTGGAAAATCCCATGGATGGAGGAGCCTAGTAGGCTGCAGTCTATGGGGTCGCTAAGAGTCTGACACGACTGAGCGACTTCACTTTCACTTCTCACTTCCATGCATTGGAGAAGGAACTGGCAACCCACTCCAGTGTTCTTGCCTGGAGAATCCCAGGGATCAGGGAGCCTCGTGGGCTGCCATCTATGGGGTCACAGAGAATCCAACACGACTGAAGTGACTTAGCAGTAGCAATATAGTATTATGCAAATTTGTTTTATTCATGTGAATATCAAGACACTGTGAAATTTAGAGATAAATGTTATTTCTAGTACAAACATTAATAATAAACATATTAGAAGAAGTTTTCTAAAACAGCCAAAAGTAAAATATATTTAAAGAATGGAGAATTTCATCTAAGGGTAAAATTTCCTGATGATTTTTCAAAACACAAAGCTAGTCTAGTAATGGCATCAGTTGAATCCGTATTCTTAAGGAAATTTAATAAATATATGCCTCCAAATTAATAGTATTTATCAAATAGCTATTAATTAGATGTGCAGATCTGATATTTTCATTTTAAAATAATTTGGCTGTTCTTTTTCATCTTTCTTACAAAAATGTGGAAGGTCACTGAAGATGCTAGTAGCCCCACGCAGGTATGTTTAAAAGCAGTTTCCAGGGCACCTGCTTGCCAGTGAGGAATCTCATTGTAGGCAAAATAATCTGGACCACATTTTATCCAGATGATAATTTGCATTGACATTGTATTTTTAAATAACCGACTCCTGAACTAGCACACACAGACTCTTTGTCCATAATGTAACAGGGTTATGGTGCAAATACTGCTTCATGCCCCAGTAGGACTCAGGCCACCAGAAATGTGCCCGCCCAGTGGCTGCCCTCCCTGCTCCTCCCTGTGGGGGACTCGGGTCATCTCTTCACCATCAATTATTTCTACTCATGTACACTGGTCACGACTTGGTTTTTTTGCTTTTGCACATTTGTATAATTTTATCAGCATCAGAAGAGGCCTTTTAAGTAACTTTACAGAGGAGAAGACAGAAATCTAGTCAAGTCTAACATCTTGTCTGAGAAAATCCGTCACTAGTTGCTGTTTTCCTGTAGACATTTCATCTTTCTCTTCCGATATAGTTACCTGAAGGCAGATACCCCTGCAGGACCTTGGGAAAGCCTTTTCAATTCCACAAAATATTTTCAGTCGAGGTGGGAGAATTTAAAAGGGCAAATCAAATATCACTACATCACACCATGGCAATGAATGACAGGCAGGTTTGGGAAAATCATGTCTATCCAGCTCATGTTATTAGTCAAAATGCTGTGTGCTCAGTCCTGTCTCTTTGTGACCCCATAAAGCCCAACAGGTTCCTCTGTCTGTGGGATTTTTCCAGACAAGAATACTGGAGTGGGTTGCCCTTTCCTCCTCCAGGGCATCTTCTCAACCCAGGGATGGAACCCACATCTTATGCGTCTCCTGCATGGGCAGGTGGATTCTTTACCACTAGTGCCACCTGGGAAGCCTGTGTTAGTCCAAGTATCTAGATATAATTAACATGGTGAACTTTAGCCAAAAGGAAGTTCCTAAGCTGTATTTCTTTGATCCTTAAAAAGTGTCTGGATTAATTTTAGGATTTCTATAAATCCTCTGAAATCAGACTTGAATTTTCAGTTTAAGTGTGTCTTTTCTGAAGGAAGGTTGTTTGCTATCATCAGAAGCTTGAAAGGGTGTGTGAACCAAAGATAACTCAGAGTCCATTGATTATTAACATGTCTTAAAAGGAAGAAAGCCCCCTGTAAGACAAGCAGGGCTGCTTCCTTCTCCAGGACACCCTCTGGCACAGCCTGAGGATCTTCACTCACCTCTGCCTTTGTAAAGCCATAGAGGAGGACTATTCGGGGTCACTGAGGCAGGGGGATGCTAAAAACAATCGAAATCAAAAGATAAAGAAAGTGTGACAAATTCCAGAGGAGGAAATCTTGTAAAATTAAAGTGTAATAGACACTTCAAACTGTGTGATCTGACCTAATAAGTTATTAATAGGGGACCATTACTTCTCATACATTTTTTATCAGGAAGGCATTGCCTTTTTGTCAAGATTAGTGGATTATAAAATATTTGTGCTACACAATATAAATGACCCTACCTATTAATAAGTCTCTAGAAAGATATGCTTAAATTGAATTACATTAGGAAGAGAAGTGCCAACAGAAAATTAGGCATAATTAATGGGAACCCATAAATAAACCAGAGATGGGGGAAAGGACATCCTTCCCATTGATCATTTTGAGAATTAATTGCCGATATGCTCTAATGACACACCAACTATTACTGTTTGCATAACGGCTGCTCCATAGAAGGTGAGATTCATGTAGCTATGAATATGGATTAAAATTTATAGCTGGAAGATAACTCACTGGTCACATGCTTCTAATTAGCAGGCATAATTTTGAAGAGCTAAAAGCTGCCTCTTCAAACACAGCTTGTACTTTGTTCCACTAAAGAAGGATGGTGGTCTCCCTTGAATGGAGCACAGGCAGCGCCCCGCCACATTGGGAGGAAGGCTATGGAGGTGTCTGTCCAGTGTGGTCGTATGAGAGCTATGGCTTGATTATTTTCCATGGGTCAGAGCCAGCAGTGCACTTAGAGCTGCAATCCCGAGAGGTACAGGAAGTTGTCCCTCACGTAATGGGTGCTGCGGACTGGGTTACATGGAGGATGAGCGCCCTCTCCTTCACATGATGGGTGCTGTGAACTGAGTTACATGGAGGATGAGCGCCCTCTCCTTCACATGATGGGTGCTGTGATCTGAGTNCTGCCTCTTCAAACACAGCTTGTACTTTGTTCCACTAAAGAAGGATGGTGGTCTCCCTTGAATGGAGCACGGGCAGCGCCCCGCCACGTTGGGAGGAAGGCTATGGAGGTGTCTGTCCAGTGTGGTCGTGTGAGAGCTATGGCTTGATTATTTTCCATGGGTCAGAGCCAGCAGTGCACTTAGAGCTGCAATCCCAAGAGGTACAGGAAGTTGTCCCTCACGTAATGGGTGCTGTGGACTGGGTTACATGGAGGATGAGCGCCCTCTCCTTCACATGATGGGTGCTGTGAACTGACTTACGTGGAGGATGAGCGCCCTCTCCTTCACATGATGGGTGCTGTGAACTGACTTACGTGGAGGATGAGCGCCCTCTCCTTCACATGATGGGTGCTGTGAACTGACTTACGTGGAGGATGAGCGCCCTCTCCTTCACATGATGGGTGCTGTGAACTGAGTTACATGGAGGATGAGCATCCTGGACCATCTCCATTGCAAACATGCATAAGCTTTCCTGGTGTTCTGGACCATGTCCACCATGCCTCCAAGCAAACAGTTCAACTTCCTGATTCAGACACAAAGTAGCCACTCTCTTGGCTCATTTAGATGTGAATCTTTGAGGCTGCAGCATGCTGATTTTATCATTGCCTCTATTATTATCATTATTTGTTTAAAGTAGTCAGCATCCCAGGGTGCATCTTTCCTTTTGCTCACAGTAAGCAAGCCTAATTAAAAAATGCCCAACATTCAATTTAAAATATTTGCCAATGCAAAACAAATAAAGCTAATCAACCTCTTCCTTGCGAGCCCACATTATTAGTGCAAAGCAGATGCATTAAAGCAAGGATCAGGGTCAGATAGAGGAGAAGATGAGCCAAGTGGCTCCAGAGCCCTGCACCCAGTGAGGTGGTCCCTGGGCAGCTGGGCTCTACAGGAGGCCGAGCATCGCAGGCCCAGAATCCACCAACCAGGCAGAGATGGGAGCCTCGGAGGGTGGTCACGGGCACGTCTGTATCAAATTTCCTGAAAACTCACCCTAGGAAAACGTATCTTCCACTGTTCCTAATATCCTAAAAATGCACTCAAGCTATTAAGAGATAGAAACCCAAGCCATTTAAAACTCATACCTAAATTGTTATTGAACCATTTCCTCCAGTGATTCTCAAAATCCTCCCAGAGGAGCACTTATTAATATTTCTATCATCTTAGGTATTGTAGGTCATCAAGAAATAAATATCATTTATTTTTATTCTTTACTTGCTATTTCTGTTTCTCCATTTATTCTTTAATCTCTTAAATAAAATATCCAGTTTTTCCTTTCAAAAATAGTTTCATGAGTGCAATCTCACCTACTAATTTTAGAGAGAAATTTCTGTGTCTCTAGGTTGCCGGGCATGGTTCCATCTTTCCATGACCATAGGCCTAAAGAACACACTCTCATTTTTTTACATTTTTGGAGAATGAAGGGATTTAATTAGCTACTTTACCTTCAATGCTCATATCGAAGTTTTAAAACACAGCTAGTTACCAGCTAGCCAGGTGTTTTCTTCTATCTTTCCTAATTATAAGAAAGCATGCACCGTTGCATTTCAGAAGGATTATACGCTATTCTTTGCTCACAAGTAAGAAAACTCAAGTAATAGCAGCCACGTGGGTGAGGATGTGTGGGGAGGACACAGACTAAGGAGGGAGGGGTCTCTGCTGACCTCTGCTGTCCTCCCCTCCTCATCCACAAGGAGCTCCTCTGAGCCCAGCTCTCTAGATGCTGCTCTTTCAACTACAGTCTGAACACAAGGTGGGGAATCTTCCTTTTTCTTAGTATAGCAAAGCCAAGATGCCATTTCCAAAATAACTTTATTACAAAGAATGAAAGAGCAAAAGTGAATTAACTGCAGGATATGCTGTCATATTGTGTTGCTGTTCAGTCGCTCGGTTGCGTACGACTCTTTGCAACCCCGTGGACTGTAGCACACAGGTCTTCCCTGTCCTTCACCGTCTCCCGGAGCTTGCTCAAACTCATGTCCATTGATTCGGTGATGCCATCCAACCATCTCATCCTCTGTCATCCCCTTCTCCTCCTGCCCTCAATCTTTCCCAGTATCAGGGGCTTTTCAAATGAGTCAGCTCTTCACAGCAGGTGGCCAAAGTATTGGCGCTTCAGCTTCAGAATCAGTCCTTCCAGTGAATATTCAGGACCGATTTCCTTTAAATGGACTGGTTGGATCTCCTTGCAGTCCAAGGGACTCTCAAGAGTCTTCTCCAGCACCACAGCTCAAAAGCTTCAATTCTTCAGCACTCAGCCTTATTTATGTTCCAACTCTCACATCCATACATGACCACTGTAGAAACATGTCATAAGGTCAACATCGTCATTCCTCAACCAAAGTCAAGAGGACTCCACTGTACATGCACCAGGAGAATGTGGCAGCTCTTTTCAAGCTTCAGAGTCCAGGGACATAGACATGACTCCATCTACCCGCAAAGAAACGTTAAACCCCGCGGCTCCCTTACTCCCAGTTTCTTTGCTGCTTCTCCTCCAGAGCACACTTCTGCTCTGGGAGATCCAGGAATCTGTCCACATGGACTTCTCTGGAAATTCCTGTTGGGTGTTGTCAAGAACCTGTTAGTTACAGAGGGTAACTTTGAAATGCTTTTCAAACAGCATTCAGCTGCTGACAACTGTTTCAGCAGCTTCTACGTGGATAACCCTGAATTCATCTTCTCTGGTTCCCAAGGTTAATGAGCAACCTGGTGCCCCAGGTGTAGACAGACTCTCTGCCTGGGAGACTGGCAGTGGCATCCGTGGTGGATTCCCGTGGCTGTCCAGCAAATCCAGACACCGAGTGGCTTACAACATCCATCCTCCATGGACAGAAATCCATCCTCTGTGGCTCCAGAGGCCAAAAGATCCTTCAAGGTATCCAGGGGCTGGTTCCCTTCAGAGACTCTGAGGCCCATCGGTCCCATGTCTCTTCACCTCCACATGTCCTCAGCATGTGGACGAACCTGCAGATCCTGCCCCGCACGCCCTGGCTTGCATCCTGCTCCCTGCGTGTCCTCTCCCATCCTGTCTGGTCAGGAGGACACCAGCCATCGAATCAGAGCCCACCGCAATCCGTGGTGACCTCATCTTGACTCGATTGCATCTGCAAAGACCGTGTTTCCACATAAGCTCACAGGGCTGTGGGGGGACGTGAACCTGGGCTGACACTGTTCACCCCCTGATGGTAGCCCTAAACCTTCTTAAATTCCAGCTCCCACAGCCTCAGCTTTCCCGTGTGTCCAGTGTTCATGCTGAGATGCTTGCTTGCATCTTCCACCTGTGTGAGTTTGTGAATTTCTCTTCTCTTGTGCTTTTAAGGTCTTGTCCAGCAGAACAGATGAAGCATCAACTCAAAAGGGCATCCTGGCCAGCACCCCACAAAGGTACACCATTTCCGTAGGGTGACTTTGCTTGTATTCCTGGTGGCTCAGATGGTAAAGAATCTGCCTGCAATGCCGGAGGCCCAGGATAGATCCCTGGGTCGGGAAGATCCCCTGGAGAAGGGAGTGACAACCCACTCCAGAATTGCCTGGGAAATCCCATTGACAGAGGAGCCTAGCGAGCCACAGTCCATGGGCTGTAAGGCTCACACAGGACTGATCGACCAACACTTTCACTTGACCTTGCTTGAAATTCTTTAGCAGGAGCCCTGTTGGCTGTTACATATTGCAGATAAAATGTCCCCAAAGAGCCCATTAAAACCAGTTAATGAATAATGTTACTGGCACTGCAGACTGCCCTTTTCCCATTCTTGTACCGTATTAACAAGTTTTAACCTCAAGTACATCAAGAAAACTCCCCGATATGGCCACTGTGGAAAAAAAAAATATTTATGGCGTAGATTTCATTTATTAGAAAGGCATTTTTTTTCAAATAGAAAGAAAAAGAAAGACATTTATGTTTTACTTTATAAGTTAGGTCTAGATTTTAACTTGTATTCCCCATAGGAGGAAATATAATATCTGAGTTCAGTGATAACATGTATAAACAAGATGTTGCCACACTTTACATCAGCTGTGTCTCAGTCCATTCAGAGGCACTGTTGGGAATTCTCCCAGTGGCCCAGTGGTCAGGACTCAACACTTTCACCCCCAAGGCCTGGGTTCAATCCCTGGTCGGGGAACAAGATCCTGCAAGCCATCAAGTACAGCCAAAAAAAGAAAAAGCACTTTGATATGGAAATAACTCATCTCCTCTCTGCAAAGAAAGAGCATTAAAAAGCTCAGCATCTCGAGCAAGGGGACAGAGTTACTGACCAGGGAGGCCAGGTTTCAGAACCTGGTCTTCAGGGCTGAAACTCCCTCCTCCAGGTCAGACTTCTGCCTTCTTTCTACAGTATTTGTTTGGAGAACAGGAATTTTTTTTTCCCACTGTTGCCTGACTGCTATGAAACGGTCATCCATTTTGTTAGATATTGAACTCAAATATTAATTTTAAAACATCTGAGGAGTAGAAGAATTTAGAACATGTTTTAGGATGGTTATCTCTGAGGGCTGAAGTCATTCATGACTTCTACTTTCATCTTTTGGCTTATCTCTGTGTTCCAAATCTTTCATAAGGAGTAAGCATTGCTTTCGATAAGAAAAAAAAGTCCAATTAAAAGCCCCTCTAGCAATTTCCCTGCCTGATTTGGCTTTCACGTGGCGCTGGGGCTTCTGCCTGTCTGGTCTCCCGCACCTCTGAGTTGATGCCATCTTTGGTCCATTTTCCGAGCTTCTGCTCAGCCTCACAGGGGCAGATGCTTGGGAAATAGGCTCCCCGAGCCACAGCCACCAGCCCAGCCACCGCCCGAGTGCTTCAGGGGCACACTCGCCTCCCAGGGTCTGCATTCCGGCCAGTGCCACACAGCTGGGCCCAGGAGGGCCGCTGCACGTCCAGCTCTTTCTGCAGGGCTCTACAATTGCAGACACACCAGCGATAAATATTAAATAATAACTTAGCGCCAGACCACTGGGAAAATGAAGTGAGCATTCATCAGCGTACCTAATTCCCCTCCACCCCTGCTGTGAGTGGCCCAGCGGCCCAGCCCCAAACAGCAGAGGGAAGGAGCGGGCACAGAGGTGCCAGGGCCCTTGCTGAGCCATTTGTGCACTGATTGCAAGGTACACGTGGGCTGCTTTACTGAGGCCTGCGCCTTCCTTTGTTTCAGTCTGCATTTCCGTTTAGGTGGTTCAAGAGTGGGAAAACAGCGTTTATAAGCCGCCATCAACACACGCGCACAGCCGTTCCTAGGAAGACACAGTTTGTGTGTTCTTTTTTCTCTTTATGTGAATCAGTGCATACAAAAATAACTTTGTGTCTAAAAGGGCACATGTATAGACACCGCTGTATTTAACATGGATAACAACAAGGGCCTGCTGTAGAGCATAGGGAGCTCTGCGCAGGGCTGTGTGGCAGCCTGGATGGGAGGGGGGATGGGGGCACGGGTGCATGGACATGCATGGCTGAGTCCCTGAAACCGTCACAGCATGTTAACCGGCCACAACTCAATACAAAACGAAAAAGTGATGCTTGACAAAAATAAATAATTTTAGAAATAAAAAATTAAAACGCACATGTAGCTGCCCACCCCCTCAAATGCATCATCTAAAAATATCAAACTGGTGTTTAGTGACCCCTCTTCAAGAATTTTGAAAAAAGAATAAAGAAATTGTTTGTGGTGATTTTTATCTTTTTAAATAGATCTGCTCCCTGGTAAAGATCACTATAAAGGATCGTAAGTATTAATCCGTGTCCTGGTTTGAAATCCTGTCTTCTCTGATCTTGGGTCCACTGCCCTCTGGTGGATGTTCCTTGAGGTACAGCCCAGGGATATTAATACCACAATTGTACTGAGATAATGCTTTCAGCAAAAGAATTATTCTTCTATGTTGCATAACTATGTTTAATTAGTTATGTTTAATTCCATAAACTATGCTGGGGAAAATATTAAAATGTAATTCATGTCGACCCATGAAAAATAATCACATTTTGCAAAATGACAAAAGAAAGAAGTTAGTAGTGATTAGACTATGATACATTTCAAATGGATTTCTGTTCCAGACTTTGACTAATCATTATGTTTCTGTAAAAACATTGCTGTCCTCTGTAACTCATATGAAATGACATCAAAGACAACTGCTTCAAGACGAGAAGTGAGGGTTTCTCAGGCCACCAGAATGCTGGGCACTTTGTTGCTAAGAGGAGATGAGATGGATGACTTAATTCAGTATTTGGCCCAGAAAATGAGAAGAAAACACTAGCAATGATGCATATTTAAAGAGACTCAGGTTCAAATTCGCACCGACAGAATTTAGGGAATTTCTTGCCAGAATCTACAAATAAATATTATCTAAATATAATATAAATATTATATATATATATATATAATCTAAATGAGCAAATGAACCCACCCAACCTTTTGAGTTTCTGCTTAAAAATGTGGAGTTTCTTAACCTCCGTGTTCAGCCCTGAGCATTCTGTGGTTGTTGAGGCACCTCTAGTGCGGGGATGCCCCCTCTTCCATGAGTCAGGTCCAGAGGCACTACCATTGCCGATGGGCACGAGATGGAGTTGACACACGAAACAAGCCCGCCAAGGGCTGCACAGCGCTTCCCAGTGTCCAAGGCAGGCTCACGTCTCGTCTCTGGCTCCTGAGATGGGGCCCTCAGTAACCCTGGTGGCAGCTACATGAACGCCTTGCCTGCCAGAGAGGGGACCCTCCACGCCTGCTACATGAAGTCTGCTGCGGAAGACTCTGTTCGCATGGAGCAACGATCCTCGTTCCCCTGACCAGTCCATCACGGTTTGCAACCTGGGAGCCTGACAGAGAGAGCCCAGGAAACAGAGAGCTCTCAGTCCGTCAGTCCTGGTTCCTCTTTTTCCTCACTCCGCTCGCCCTCCCCTGCACTCTTTTCCCTCAGCGTGCCCCTCCCTATTCCAGCAGTGTCCTTCCTCCCGTCTTGGACTTGCTGTTGTCTGCTCAGATCTGACAGCTCAGCTCAGGGCGCCCTCCCCTGGGGAGCACCACCCCACCTCCATCCTGCTGGAGCACTCCCCTCCGCCCCTCCATCCTGCTGGGGCACTTCCCCGCTCTCCATCCTGCTGGAGCTCTTCCGGCCCCCAGCACCTGGGCTCCTTGGAAGCATCTTCACACTCTCCTAAAATCGCTCATGTCGCTCACCAGCCTGCGGTTCTTTAAGGACAGTGTTTATATTCCCGCTGTTTCTACAAATACCAAGGTATTTGATTCTCCGCTAGCACCTCCCCGTGTTAAGAAGCGTGTTTAAAACACATGTTAAGTGTGTGATCAATGGGCAAGTTGATGTCATCCTGCTAGTAGTTTAAGAAAGCATTGATGAAAAGTTCACTGAAGTGATCATCTCCCCCACAGTGAATAACTGCCCGGTGAGATTGGCTCTCTGAAGCAAAGGACTGACTTCTGGGGTTGGGGGAGCAGCCCCACCCTCCATGCAGGAAAAACCGGGCTGGGTCAGGAGGGGGCAGTGAGGGGCCCGGATGTGGGCGGTGGTCCAGACCTGGCACGGACTTGCACGGATGCTCACGCTCTGTCTTCCTGGGGACTAGACCCTGTTCTCAATACGCATGGTCCTCTCTTGTCCCGGAGAATCTTCCTCGTTCCCAAGTCTACACTGACACTGAAGTCCCCACTCCAGCCTTCGTTAACGCTCACACTGCCCGTCTTCCCTCATCCTCCTACTTTTAAACTGCTTCTTTCCTTGTATCTCAAGTGAGTTTCCTGCGGAAGATGACAGCCAGGTTTTGCCTTTTAATACAAGCTGATGATTTCAGTCTGTTCGGTTATGATGAGATATTCGCTCTGATGTAATGGATGATACAGTTTGAGTAAAACCTACCATCTTGTTGGCGTTTCTCTTCCATCCATCATGCGTTTCTCTTTCTCTTTTTCTGCTTTCACTTGAGTTATGATTCTATTTTATCTCCAACCCTGACATTATTTATACTTCTTTCTTTTAAAGATTCAAAAATTGGCTAGATGTTACAATAAGCATCTTTAATTAATCAGAGTCACTCTACATCAGCATTGCTCCACAGATGATGCAAGGATCTCAGGACAGTGGTCCTTGCTCAGTTCAATTCAGTTGCTCAGTCATGTCCGACTGTTTGTGACCCCACCGGCTGCAGCACGCCAGGCCTCCCTGTCCATCACCAACTCCCAGAGCTTGTCCAGACTCATGTCCATTGAGTCGATGATGCCATCCAATCATCTCATCCTCTGTCATCCCCTTACCCTCCTGCCTTCAATCTTTCCCAGTATCAGGGTCTTTCCTAATGAGTCAGTTCTTCACATCAGGTGGCCAAAGTCTTGGGATTTCAGCTTCAGCATCAGTCCTTCCGGTGAATATTCAGGACTGATTTCCTTAGGTCTTTGCTGTGGTGGTGGTTGAGTCGCTAAGTTGTGTACAGATTGCAGCCCTCCAGGTTCCTCTGTCCATGGGATTCTCCACGCAAGAACACTGAAGTGGTTGCCACGCCCTTCTCCAGGGGACCTTCCCAGTCCAGAAATCAAGCCCAGGTCTCCTGCACTGCAGGTGGATTCTTTATGGTCCGAGCCACCAGGGAAACCTCTAAATGCTACTTCTGTGATGTAGTTCCCTCTTATGCATGGAGGGCGCACTGTAAGATTCCCCAGTGGATGCCTGAAACCACAGATAGTACCACATCCTGAGTACACACTGTTGTGTCCTACACTAATGGGAAGGTCGGAGGCAGGCTGGGGAAACAACGACTCCTGACCCAGGTGGGACAGAGCAGGGCTGTGTGAGATTTTATCATGCAATTCGGAACATTGTACAACTTAAGATTTATGAATTGTTTACTTCTGGAATTTTCCATTTCATATTTTTGGACTGCTGTTGACCTCGGGTACCCGAGGCCGTGCAAACTGAAACTGTCGATAAGGGGGACTTCTGTACACTTAGTTTTAAAAATTTCTGGTACTGTCATTAATGTAGCAGAGTGTTTGTATGTTTTAAAAGAACAATGTGATCCCTTTCCTGGAGGAGGGCATGGCACCCCACTCCAGTACTCTTGCCTGGAGAATCCCATGGACAGAGGAGCCTGGCAAGTTACAGTCCGTGCAGTCACAGAAAGCTGGACAAGACTGAAGCAACTGAGCATGCAGGCATGATCCCTTTATATACACCTTGTCCACGAACCCCAAANAATTCAGGTCATGTTTGCAGAACAATCGGTAAAGGACTCAAGACACAAGAGAAAACTCCCACATCATGAAAATACAGATGTAAAGTCTGAGCTGGTATCTCAATGGATTAGGAGTATGGAGAGTGTTTTCTCCCACCTGATTTTAAGAAAGCTGAGAGTCAGTTATGTAATGAAGATAACGTTTATGAGAAGATAAATCCTTTCTTAGAGGGGACAGACACTACCAAAATCTATCTTTACTTCAGTTTTTTATTAGGAAAATCATTGCATTTTTACTGCTCAAAATGGAAGCCATTTATGATGAGCTCTTTTAGCTATCATGGGGACACACAGTTCTTTTTTTTTTATTAACATTTTTCAACTTGTTGGCAAGAAAAAAACGGTGTAACAATCCAATATTCATAAGTCCAAGACAAAAATACAGTTTACATGATACACTACCTAATTGTGGAAAAGGCATGTTCTTGCTAGCTAAATAAAAATGTTTCAAATAGCATATTGGATTGGTCAGGCACTTCACTGTGATCTGAGCGCTCCCGGCCAATTAGCTTAATGGGATCTGATATGTTCTCATACCCATCAATCACATTTTATCCATGTCAAGATCTATGTTCCAGATTAACGGTACAGACCTATCTATGGTTGGTCAGTTGTCCTATGAACGATTCATTTCTCACACTGAAATTCATGTCCTAAGTTTATTATATTGAAATTGTGACTTTAAAAATTCCATTGACAGTGTCTTCCTTGGGACAAAGGAAGGCCTGCTTCACTTTCCTCATGAAGTATTAATCCCGTGAGTTCCAGGTGCCTCTAACAAGAGGATGAAATAACGTTAATGCATGTTTAATGCACAGTTAGATAATACTAATATTTAGAGTCTGATGCCTCTGATTGTGATTTGACAGCTTCCATTTAGCTAAATGCACATTTTCATCATCTCGCTGCCTTTCATATGCTATTTGTTTTCAAGTAAAATGAAACTTCTTCCCGGCGATTCCTTCAGCATCCTCCACTGACCTTCTCTGGGGCTCTCAGTCTTAGCTGTGTTCAGGGGACATGGCCTTATTAATGTGCACTTTATGCAAGAGTTAGACGAGTCTGTCCTTAATTGCACTATGTCAGTTTCCTGGCACTGCCATCTATAATTACAGAGGTCTTTCCTTACGACTGGGCACCGTGTTGGTGTCTTTCCATTCTTGAGAAGCAGCTTCTATTCTTGGAGATGTACATTCACTTCCTTCAGTTCCTGCTCCATCAGGACACTTGGATGACTTCTTCCTCAACCTTGTAATTTAATGCCCTTGAATTACACCAAAATACATGCATTAGAACTTTTCATTTCTTAAGTCAACGAAAACATGCTAATTGACAGGTGAGAACTAACTCTGGAAGTGATTTGTTCATGTAATTAAAATCATTCACCAAGTCATCAACAATTCAGTCCATGAAAGTCATCACGTTTTTTTGAGGAGTTTTTTTTCATTTTATTTTATTTCCACAGGAATCAGGGGCCTCATTTCTAACTTCAAGGGATGAAAGATTTTTAAATCCCTTTAATTTACACAACAAAAGCCACAGTTAGTTAATTTTACAAATATTTTAAGGAGATACATTTTGACTACTTCACACAATGTATTAATACCTTTTTATTATTATATGATGAAACTCTAAGCATATTTTATCAAAGAAAAGCATATAATTAAAGATTTCAGGGTACTATTTCACTTTTTATTTTTAAATAAAAATGCCTTTTCTTTATAATTTTATTTATTGTTTTACCTTCTTTCTTTGCAAATGATGTTTTTCTTAGAAGACTTTGCCATTGCTGAAATAAAATAGAAAAATATTCCAAAGTTGTCTGAAGAGTTCATAATCTTTTTTCCTGTTATGGATAGGTTTATTATTAATCTCAATTTCCATGTACTTTTTCAAAGTTGAAATCAAATAATTTGCCACTTTTAAAAATCAGTATATATCTTTAAAAACCATTTTGATTTTATTCAGTTAATTAAATGGAGATTAGTCTGGAGGGAAAATAATAAATTTACTTAATATGCTACATTAAATGCACAGCTTTCACTAACATGTCTAATTTATTTTTTTAGTTTTCCAGTTTTTCCTTTTTCAATGTGTTTTACTGGCTCTGTTGATATGAAAATGTTCACAAAACACAAATATTTTTTTAAGAATCCTGAACTACTCATGCAACACGTGGTGATACCAGTGGCTATAAATGTTTGACAACATTCTAATTTTTGCCTGTACATCAATCTCTGTGAAAATGACATTGACTTTTTGTATTAAAATTTTCTAGAACATTCGGTTTTTTTCTAGACACTAATGTTACCTCTATGTTAGTTTACTCATGAGACAAGCTCTTCATAGAATATGCAAGAATATGCCTTCTTCTTTGCTTTAGAGATTACTCTCCAGGGATCATAAGTGGTATTACACCACACACTAGACAAAATATCTTGAATTAGTACTTATCTTCCAAAAGCTCCAGCTGTGAAACACAACTGGCCATTTGTGTTCTCAGCAGGGCTTTGAGAAGCTTTACTACTGAGAAGCTAGAGGCTAAGAGACTTGGTCACTTTTCAAAGGCAGTCACAGACTTAAGCTTTCCACTGGAATATTTTAAGAGTGAAACGGCAGAATTTAAACCTGTGAGAATTCAAGCCATGCAGGGATTCGCACACACACGTAAACATGGACACACATGGAGGAAAAAAATGCCCCCCTTTCTGTTTATATTGTATCTGATGAAAGAGCTCCATCAGAAAAGGATGAGCAATTAAATATATTTCCTTGGCAAAATGGAGCAACATTCATTTGGAACTTGCTTACCCCTTAACTAAGCAAAGCTAATACTCATTTATAATGCCTGCTGGTATTTTAAACTATGTTATTACATTTTTGGCCACCTGATTCGAAGAACTGACTCATTGGAAAAGACCCTGATGCTGAGAAACATGGAGGGCAGGAGGAGAAGGGGACGACAGAGGATGAGATGGTTGGATGGCATCTCTGACACGATGGACATGAGTTTAAGCAAGCTTCAGGAGTTGGTGATGGACAGGGAGGCCTGACGTGCTGCAGTCCTTGGGGTCACAAAGAGTTGGACACGACTGAGGGACTGAACTGACTGATTACATTATATAAAAATTTTAATTGGGGGATAACTGCTTTACAATGTTGTGTTGATTTCTGCCATATGACAATGCATATCCGCCAGGAGCACACATATACAGCCTCCCTCCCTGCCCCCACGTCACACCCCTCTAGCTTATCACAGGGCAGGAACAGAGACACAGACACAGAGAAAGGACTTGTGGCCACAGTGGGGAAGGAGAGTGGGGATGAACTGAGAGAGAAGCGTTGAAACATATGCACTACCACATGCAAAACAGACAGCTAGTGGGAAACGGCTGTATAACACAGGGAGCTCAGCCTGGTGCTATGCTATTATAGCACAAGAAAGTACTTTTATTTAACACACAAGAAAGTAGTTTGTTTCCAGGTACTCCAAAGAGCTTTAGAAGCAGAGTGAATAAAAGTGTGTAAATTAATGTTTGAATATTCACTAATGTGTGTGTTAGTTGCTCAGTCATGTCCAACTCTTGTGACCCCATGGACTGTAGCCTGCCAGGCTCCTCTGACCATGGAATTTTCCAGAATTTTCCAAACATCCTGGAGTGTGTTGCCATTCCCTTCTCCAGGGGATCTTCCCCACCTAGAGATCGAACCTGGATCTCCCACATTGTAGGCAGGTTCTTTACCGTCTGAGCCACCAGCTACCAAGTTGCAAGCAGTTAGCACGATTTCTGTTTGTACTGGAAAACAATAAAGCAGCTATTATTGAAACCTTCCTATTACTTCGACCTCCTAATTCAAGACCATTTTTCTTCACGTTTTGTTATGAAGATGAATTTAATTCCCCATGCTTTCTTCATTCTCAGTTAAATATTCATCCTCACCCAGGGACCACTGGGTGCCCACTGACCTCACAGCAGTTTTCTGGATCTTATTGTTTAAGCATCCTGGCCCTTTCCTCATCAACTATAACAGACCGGAGGCTATCCAGGCGATTTACAAAGTCTCCCTGAATTCTGAGAATTTGCATAGGCAGCTTTCACACCATCCTGGTATGTCCCAGCCACATATCTGGTTTCCTTGATTCTTTTATGTGACAAGAAGAAAGACTACAGAGACCCCACGTCAGAGAAGACGGAGGAGACTTGCGCTGACTGAGACTTTCTTTAAAAGGAGCAGGACAGAAGGCAAAGAGAAATGGATGCAGAGCGGGGAACAAGGTGCCCAGAAGCAGGACAGGCTGCCTGAATTCCAGGCCTGCAGGCCACTGAGCTTCCTCTTTGGGGTCCCGGACACTCCCTGCCCCCCACCCTCCCAGTGCATTGCTTCGCTCATTCTAGCTTTAAACACCAGCTGAGGGGGACTGCTTTCTGCATCTTACAACCAACAAACTGTGATAAGAACAGATGGAAAGTACAATAAAGGTTATCACAATAATGAACACAGAGTGCTTTCAATGCTTCATACCTGTATATACTCTCTTAATTACATGTGTACACCTATGGCTGACTCATGTTGATCTTTGACTGAAAAAACAAAATTCTGTAAAGCAATTATCCTTCAATCAAAAAATAAATAAATTTTTTAAAAGAAATCTAAAAAAAAAATAAATAAAAAGTCAAGTTAAAATGTCCCAAGTATCAACAGAACTGTCTGCTATTTTTGTATTTCATGAAATTCAAGTAACACTTGAGTATAAAATATATCATTAAATGAATAATAGGGGTTGCGGTAGGAGGAAATATTACAACTATTGCAACTTTGATTATCAGACAAATCCAGATTTCAGAATCTGAAATGTGTAGAAGGGTGTCTTAAGACAGAGGAAGGTAGATTTGTGGCTTGCTGTAACAGTAGGAATGAGAAGTTTGAGAGCACCTCTTTCGTGTCTTTATTCCTTGAAATGACTTTTTAAAATTGAGGTAAACATGTTTAAATTGATTCATACAATTGACAAAACTGCATTGTCATCTGAGACTATAAACCCTCTGGTTTTGTGTTTTTCATATTGTTTTCTCATTTCCTCCAAACAACACTAAATTGAATTTGCTGAGCTTTACAGCTGCTATTAAACCAACCAAGAACTGCTATCAATAAACTATCCTCTTTGGATAAGAGTTTCTTTCCTTCTAGAACTATTGCTTCTCTCCCTGACCTTGACCTCTGCACAGACCTTGGCATCTCAGGACACCTGTGGTCTGCGGTTGTGCTCACCACGGAATCTGATCCCTTGAGTGGTTTAAGCCGAGTTTCTCCAAAGCTAATGGCTTGCTTGGAATCATAACGGATATGCATTACACAGCCATTCGCTTTGCATTTTTGTTAATGTGAATAAAAAAAAACGAGTAGACCGAATCGAACTATGATGTCAAAGGAGCTTCATCCTAGCATTCAGATGCATATGATCCCCTATTTGTGATACATGGAAAGGTTCAGCTTAAAACATGGTGAAAATGCCATTAAGGAATAACACAAAGAAAGACTGTTGCTTTATGATAATTTATTCTCTTGTTTTCAGTTATTCAGAGTTGACTATTTGAAATAAAGCCTCTTTTTAAATTTAATTCAAATTTATTTATTTTAATTGGAGGCTAATTACTTTACAATATTGTATTGGTTTTGCCATACATCAGCATGAATCTGCCACGGGTGTACACGTGTTCCCCATCCTAAGATTTTACTAACAAAGCTTTTTTGTTGCATGGAAAATAAAAATGCTGTTACAATCTTGGTGAAACTGGTAGCCATAGACAGTTGACTCAGCAATCACAGCTACCCATGCTATAGCAAGAGTCTTAAATGAAAACCTAACAAGGCTTACAGTTTCACTGGTGTGAAGTCCCCAAGCTTGGTGGTGGATTTCCAAGAGGGACTAAATGGAGGAATGCAGAATGCCACAGGAATTATTCTTTGGCTCCTTGGGTAGAGTGAGAAGATGATTAACAAGACTCCAAACAACCTGCAAAAAAAAACTGTCAGGATCGGTTGGACTTCTGACATGAATTGGGGTGTTTTTTTTTAAGGTACTTGAAATTAAGTTGTTTTGTATTTTAACACTGAAGAATATGTACACATCAGTGACTTTTGAAGCAATATTCAGAGACATTGCTGGGACACATGTTAAGAAATGGTTCAAGAGCAGCATACATGGTGAATGTTAGATGGAAAATATGGAATTAATCAGAAGAGAAGAACCATTGAGGACATGCTAATTTAATTGGCTTATGTTTTCCAATATATGCATGCCTGAGCATGACATATTACTGAATTTGAAAAATCTATCCGAATAAGTCTAAGATCTTTCAATAAATAAGCAGATAAATAAATTCAATCAATTAAAAGCCTAAAATGAAAAGACTGCATTGTATTTCAATTACTAGCATTTTCTACTCATTATGATGACCGTATCCCTTCTTGTTGCATTTTGTCCTTGCAACCGAAACAGTAGCACCTAATGGTGTGGTTGTCATTGATTGTGTATTTCTGTATAGTGTATTTGTTGTCAAGGGCACTGTGACACACTGGAGTGCACATAAGGCAGATACTGGGTAATGCCTGGGCGGAGGGGAAGTTGCTGCAATAGATGATCTAGATTTCAAGCTATGTAAGCACACGTGTTGGTGGGAATGAAACCTGGTTCAGTCACTGTAGGAACAAATGAAGAATAGAGCTACCGTGTGACCCAGCAGCTCCCCTTCTGTGCATTCAGCTAAAGGAAGCAAAGTCACTATCTCGAAGGAATATGTGTATCCTCAGCGATCGCAACACTCCTTATAATACCCAAGGCATGGAAATAATCTGAAGAGTCTATCCATAAATGAATAGATTTTTAAAATGTAGGATGGATAGATCTAGATCACGATATTAGAGCTATCCAGTGAAAGTGAAGTCATTCAGTCGTGTCTGACTCTTTGGGACCCCATGGTCTGTAGCCCACCAGGCTCCTCCATCCATGGGATTTCCCAGGCAAGAATACTGGATTGGGTTGCCATTTCCTTCTCCAGGAGATCTTCCCAACCCAGGGGTTGAACTCAGATCTCCCACATTGTAGGCAGACGCTTTACCTTCTGAGCCACCAGAGCTATCCAGTAGATCTACATATTAAAATAGCTTAAGATATAGACATAGATACTACAACATTATTTAGCCATAAAAAAGAAGGAAATTTTGCTATTTGCAACAATGTAAATGGGCTTCCCTGGTGACGCAGATGGTAAAGAATCTTCCTGCAATGTAGGAGACCAGGGTTCAATCCCTGGGTTGGGAAGATGCCCTGGAGAAGGAAATGACAACCCACTCCAATATCCTTGCCTGGAGAATCCCATGGACAGAGGAGCCTGGTGGGCTACAGTCCCTGGGGTTGCAGAGTCAGACAGGACTGAGCAAGTAACACACTAGATGGAACTCAAGGGCCTTATACTAAGTGAAATCAAACAGAGAAAGGCAAATACTGTATGTTCTCACCTGTATGTGGAATCTAAAATTTTTTAAACAAATCAAGTCCTAGAAACAGAGAACAAATAGGTGGCCGTGAGAGACAGGTAAGGGGCTGATGGGAAGAAAGTGAAGCCGGTCAAAAGGCAGAATCTTCCACTTACGAGAAGAGTTAGTACTAGAGATGTGATGTAGAGCATGTGACTGTCGTTCACAGTAATCTGTTGTATATTTAGAAGCAGGCAGAGAGTAGATCTTGGAAGTTCTCACCAAAAGAAAAAAATAATTGTGACTATGAGAGCTGGTAGATTTTAGGGAAATATTGTGGCAATCGTTTCACAAAATATATATATATATCCAATCATTATGTTGATGGATAAATTGTTTATGCCAGCTTTACCCTGGTTAAACTGGAGAGAATGGAGGAAAAGGCTGTGTAAACATGGTCAGTCACACAGATGCCCTTGTGATGGACACACTAGCCTATTTTTTGTTTAACTAATTAACAAGAAAGAAAAATCTCTAAACATGTGCTTCAGTACCCGCCATGAGTTAATTGTGCTAACTGCTACTTCCTTATGAGTCGAATTTTTTGAAAGGGGACGCTTTGCTGGTGATTCTTTCTCCTGAAATCACGTTCTCTGTTTTCATCAAAAGAAAGATATTTTTAACTAGGAGCTGTTCAAATTAAAAAAACAAAACAAAAATTTTTCTGTTTTTTTTTGTCTTTTCTGCATAAATTTTGAATCATGTTTCCCCAAATAAGAATTCATAGGTTGATATCAGTTTTCAGAAAAAAACAGTTTCAAACTAATAGTCATAATACACAAGGAAGGTAAAAATATTTACCAGGTGAAAAGGAACTGAAGTGAAGAAATGTAGGAATGAAATCCACACCAAACATAGAAAACAGGCTTGAAAGTGACCATCCTTTAAAGACATATTTAAATAATTGATGATGAGCTAATTAATAGTGAATTTTGTGTCTCTTATAATTACTAACATTGGTTAAACTGAATCCTAATAAATATCACATTAGCTACTGAAAAGTTCATTTTGGTCAGTATCACTAATTCTGCCCTCAAACATCCCTAGATAAATTATTTCTCTGAAGCTAAAATATTCTTGTTCTTTCCTTCTTTAAAAAAGGAAATTCATTGGTTCCTTGGGCCAATAGTTTTTACATGCTTATATAAATAACAAAATATTATTCTCAATATTTGGGGTTACATAGTTTAGTTATAATTATATGAATCAAATTATACTGATAATAAATTTTAAATGACACTTCAAATTTAAAAGAAAATCTATATTTTTTCATAATACCATAACTTAAACAAAAACAAGTAGGCAAACTCTTTCCTTTAAATTAATTTATAGATAGTATTATTATATCAATCATCTGTTAAAACATTTGCTGCCTAATTTTGTCAGGAGATTTATTATTAATAACAGAAACAGATATTTCTAGGTTCTGACAAATCTCATTCAGAAAAACTAATTCCAACGGCATATAGTTAAAAACATCACATATGTGACATGTTTCTGCCTTATTAAGTTGTTTAGATTCAGTACATTTTCAGGATGAAGGAGAATAATATTAATATATCTTAAACCAAATTATTCTTTAGAAATTAATGTTAGGATTATAAGAAAATAAATGTTGTCTTTACAATTTTCCTTGGTGATTTCTATATAAATCATCTCTTTTAAATATTTCAGAATAATAATCAGTATAATTTGATTCATCTAACCGAATGGTACTAACAGTAGCTTCACCCTTGTGATATTTTAAATATATGTGTGAGTTTTAAATGAATTGTATAAGCTCATGACAAAGGAGATATTGATAAAACATTTTGAAGAGTCTTAGATAATACCATAGTTTTCTTGGGCTATTTCTTTATCCATTATGCAAATATTTCAACCTATTAATAATTAAAATAGCAACACATTAATAATTAGGATCTCCATTACAAATCTGACCTTTAATTGAATTCTAGAGACTGAAAAATGAGCCTCTTGATTTATGCTAAGAATAAAGGTTAAAAACCATTTTGCCAGCGAATACGATTTTTCTCACTCTTGCTACACAGAAACCTTGGAGAAAGATGCTCTTTGGGCATTTCTCCCGGTTCTGCTCCATTTTCACCTGTGAGCTAACAGTTCAGAACGCAGGACCCTATTCCCTGTGTGTTCTTCGCTCTCAGTTTTCTAGAGCAGTTAAGGAGGCCCAGCCTCTCCAAAGGTTAAAACACACGGCTGCACAGATGGCGCCTCCATGGAGCCCTCAGCGCTTAATTCAGTCAATTCAGACACAGGCCCGGGGACGCCAATCAATCAGCTGGCTGCGTTTTTTTCTCGTTTAATTAGTCATTGAAATACAGTGACTGACTCCATCCCTGATATAGACACAGCTTCTGTTACACACACAGGTCCCTGCAGCTGATCTTGCTGGGGAATACGGTTACCCTCTGAATGTGCCCCTGCTCCCAGTTTGGGAGTGGCGTGGGGACCTCATATCTGTAGGACCTGGAGGGGTCTGCAATTCCTTTGTCCACCACATGTGGCGCCCGTGAGAGCCCCTCCTTCCCAGCATCCTTGATGGTTGGCAGAGGCTGGGGCTGGGGAAAACAGGTAAAAGTGGTGAAAAGGTACAAACCAGTTATAAGGTAACTAAGTAACCATATGAGGCGATGGTTTAACTGACCTTATTGTAGGGTCAATTACTACATAAGGTCATTGTCTGCACAGCTTACACCTACACAATGTTCCACGTCAATTCTCTCTCAGAACGCTGGGAGCAATGCTTTAAAAAGACAAAGAAGACACAGGACAGTTTGGATTCCTGTATTCTTTATAAAAAATCAGGTAATTTAGCAATGTTAGACCCTCGTTTCTGCAAGTCACAGTTGCTCTACAGAGTTGAATATCATGTGATATCACTTATATGTGAAATCTAAAGAAGTGACATACAAGTGAACTTATTTACAGGATAGAAATAGACTAACAGACACAGAAAACAAACTTATAGTTATCAAAGGAGAAGAAGAAAAGGCATGAATAGGAGTTTGGGATTAACAGATACGCATTACTATATACGAAATAGATAACCGACAAGGACCCAGTGTGTAGTACAGGGACTTCTACTCAATATCCTGTAATAAGCTATAATGAAGAGGAATTTGAAAAATAACAGATACATGTGTGTGTATATAGCTGAATCACTGTACTGTACACCTGAAACTAACACAACTTTGTAAATCAACCATAATCCAAAAAAAAAAAAAAAAGTTGAGTAGCAGTACCGCTCCTCTAGAAGGTTCCCATCTCACTGTGCTCTCTGTCTGATTTCTGTAGACATTTCGATCTGAAAACAAAAAAAGAAAAGAAAAAGCTACTCTTAAGCTCTCCAAACTGCTCACAGGGACCCACCCGAACCGTGTACTGTGCCCAGCTGCTAGCTTCCCATATGCAATAGATGAGTTTTCTGCCAGCTTGGTGCAGAGCTGGAAAGAGGTTTCTAAAAGCCTGATGACTGGCGGCAGCACCCTCAGCCCCTCGCGGAGCTGATTCCGGGTCACTCCTGGACGCCTCCTTGCTGCTGCTCTTCCAGGCTGATAGGGAGGTTCACATCCTGCGCGTCACTTCCTGTATTGCCCCTTGTCAGTGCAATTACAATCAGGCTCAGTCTTGCTCCCAAGTCTTTCCCATCCTTGCCAAGATCATTTAAAAATGAGTTTGCCCTCGTCCTTATGCATTCTATGAATACCAAATTACTATGAAGTTATTAATATTAACGTGGCATTTACTGCACACAATCAACTTTGGACAAGGCCACTTATCTGTTGTCTCAAACGAATAATAATTTGCACAGAACAAGTAGATAAGACTGGTAGTTTATTTAAATGAATGGTTTCATTAACGTTACTTCCATGATGGAGGGAAGGCAATATTAAATCAGAAAATCAGAAGGTGCTGTTCTGATGCTTTTCCCCTACATTTTAATACACCTGTGGTGGCCTGGGTACCAAGGTGGGCAGAGGACATTGTTGCTCCCTGCACTCAGGATCACTCAGTCTGAAGATGATCAGAGTATCTCTTCCTTTATCCCTGCACCAGGGGCTTTGCTCCTGCTGCACTTGGGCCCAGATGCTGCTGGCATGTGGTTCCTATGCAGATTGGGCAGTGGACATATGATGCCCAGGGTTCCTAACCCATGTTGCCCTGCAGAGACCACAGGACTTTAGTGGCAGGGAGAGGGAACAGTGGGCACAGGGCCTTAGTGAGGGGAGAGGGGACAGTGGGCACAGGGCCTTAGTGAGGGTAGAGGGGGCAGTGGGCACAGGACCTTAGTGATGGGGGGAGCAGTGGGCACAGGACCTTAGTGAGGGTAGAGGGGGCAGTGGGCACAGGGCCTTAGTGATGGGGAGAGGGGGCAGTGGGCACAGGACCTTAGTGATGGGGAGAGGGGGCAGTGGGCACAGGACCTTAGTGGTGGGAAAGGGAACAGTGGGCACAGGACCTTAGTGATGGGGAGAGGGGGCAGTGGGCACAGGACCTTAGTGGTGGAGAGGGGGCAGTGGGCACAGGACCTTAGTGATGGGAGAGGGAACAGTGGGCACAGGACCTTAGTGATGGGGAGAGGGGGCAGTGGGCACAGGACCTTAGTGGTGGGAAAGGGAACAGTGGGCACAGGACCTTAGTGATGGGGAGAGGGGGCAGTGGGCACAGGACCTTAGTGGTGGGAAAGGGAACAGTGGGCACAGGACCTTAGTGATGGGGAGAGGGGGCAGTGGGCACAGGACCTTAGTGGTGGAGAGGGGGCAGTGGGCACAGGACCTTAGTGATGGGAGAGGGAACAGTGGGCACAGGACCTTAGTGATGGGGAGAGGGGGCAGTGGGCACAGGACCTTAGTGGTGGGAAAGGGAACAGTGGGCACAGGACCTTAGTGATGGGGAGAGGGGGCAGTGGGCACAGGACCTTAGTGGTGGGAAAGGGAACAGTGGGCACAGGACCTTAGTGATGGGGAGAGGGGGCAGTGGGCACAGGACCTTAGTGGTGGAGAGGGGGCAGTGGGCACAGGACCTTAGTGATGGGAGAGGGAACAGTGGGCACAGGACCTTAGTGATGGGGAGAGGGGGCAGTGGGCACAGGACCTTAGTGGTGGGAAAGGGAACAGTGGGCACAGGACCTTAGTGATGGGGAGAGGGGGCAGTGGGCACAGGACCTTAGTGGTGGGAAAGGGAACAGTGGGCACAGGACCTTAGTGATGGGGAGAGGGGGCAGTGGGCACAGGACCTTAGTGGTGGGAGAGGGAACAGTGGGCACAGGACCTTAGTGATGGGGAGAGGGGGCAGTGGGCACAGGACCTTAGTGGTGGAGAGGGGGCAGTGGGCACAGGACCTTAGTGATGGGGAGAGGGGCCAGTGGGCACAGGACCTTAGTGGTGGAGAGGGGGCAGTGGGCACAGGACCTTAGTGGTGGGAGAGGGGACAGTGGGCACAGGACCTTAGTGATGGGGAGAGGGGGCAGTGGGCACAGGACCTTAGTGGTGGGAAAGGGAACAGTGGGCACAGGACCTTAGTGATGGGGAGAGGGGGCAGTGGGCACAGGACCTTAGTGGTGGGAAAGGGAACAGTGGGCACAGGACCTTAGTGATGGGGAGAGGGGGCAGTGGGCACAGGACCTTAGTGGTGGGAAAGGGAACAGTGGGCACAGGACCTTAGTGATGGGGAGAGGGGGCAGTGGGCACAGGACCTTAGTGGTGGGAAAGGGAACAGTGGGCACAGGACCTTAGTGATGGGGAGAGGGGGCAGTGGGCACAGGACCTTAGTGGTGGGAAAGGGAACAGTGGGCACAGGACCTTAGTGATGGGGAGAGGGGGCAGTGGGCACAGGACCTTAGTGATGGGAGAGGGAACAGTGGGCACAGGACCTTAGTGATGGGGAGAGGGGGCAGTGGGCACAGGACCTTAGTGGTGGAGAGGGGGCAGTGGGCACAGGACCTTAGTGATGGGGAGAGGGGCCAGTGGGCACAGGACCTTAGTGGTGGAGAGGGGGCAGTGGGCACAGGACCTTAGTGGTGGAGAGGGGGCAGTGGGCACAGGACCTTAGTGAGGGGAGAGGGGACAGTGGGCACAGGACCTTAGTGATGGGGAGAGGGGGCAGTGGGCACAGGACCTTAGTGGTGGGAAAGGGAACAGTGGGCACAGGACCTTAGTGATGGGGAGAGGGGGCAGTGGGCACAGGACCTTAGTGATGGAGAGGGGGCAGTGGGCACAGGACCTTAGTGATGGGAGAGGGGACAGTGGGCACAGGACCTTAGTGATGGGGAGAGCGGTCAGTGGTCACAGGATCTTAGTAAGGAGGATGGAGGGAGAACCGTACCACCTCAGGGGTTTGTAATTTCACATCAGTGAACAGGCACAATGATCGACCTTCCACCCTGAAGTTGTTCAAAGCTGATGTGAGTGACGTCTGTGAATATTACAAAATGCTGAGCAAATGCTTGCGCTAAGGGGCCTGCAGCCCCATGGCTGATTTTCATGACTAGCTTATTCATCTCCATAATTCGATTATAGTGCAGATAGTACTACAGTATAAGAGCATGTGCATGTGTGCAAGGGAGTGTAACAGTGTGTGTGTGTGTGAGGGACTGTAAGAGAGTGGAAGGGAGTGTAAGAGCATTTGCATTCATGCGAGGGAGTGTAAGAGCATGTGTGCACATGTGAGGGAGTGTCAGAGTGTGTGTGAGTGTGTAAGAGTATGTGTGCACATGTGAGAGTATAAGAATGTGCACACGTGTGCAAAGGGGTGTAAGGGTCTGCACACACATGCCAGGGAGTATAAGGGTGTGCATGCAAGTGTGAGGATGTAAGAGTATGTGTGTGTGTGTGTTAGGGATCATAAGAGTGTGTGTGTATAAGGGAGTGTAAGACTTGTGTGTGTGAGGGAGTGTAAGAGTCTGTGTGTATATGAGAGAGTGTAACAGTGTGTGTGTGAGGGAGTGTAAGTGTGTGTGTGAGTGCAAGTGTGTGTATTTGGGGGGAGTGTAAGTGTGTATGTGTGTGAGAGGGAGTTTAAGAGTGTGTGTGTGTGGGTGTGGGTGTGGGTGTGGGTGTGTGAGGGAGAGAAAGAGAACTATGGGGAGCAACTCCTTCTATCAAATAAACCGTGGCTGTGTGTCACCAAGCTTTCTCAAAATGTGTGGCAGGACACTGGGAAAACACATGAGAACTTACTGCTGAAAAGTCTCTTATAGAAACTGAGCAGTTTACAACAAGGTCTCACTTTGAGAAGGAGTAAATCCACCCCCCTGTAATGCCACCCACAACATAGATGAGACGCCATGAGCCATGATGTTGCTATGAAAATCAGCAATGAGTTATTCAGTGAAGCTTTCATTCTTATTTCCAGGTTCAGAGTGATGGGGTCCTAAAACATCTCTGCTTATTCTGACTTTAAAAATCAGCTAACTCTAAGGTTCCATCTTCACCCTACAAATATTTCACAAAAGAAGATGTGGTAGATATACATACATACATAAATACATATATATATATATATATATACACACACATATATACATATATATGTATATACAATAGAATATTACTCAGCCATAAAAAAGAATGAATGCCATTTGCAGCAAAATGGAAGGGCCTAAAGATTATCATATTAAGTCAGAAAGATAAATATCATGTGATAACATCTATATGTGGAATTCAAAAAAATGATAGAAAGGTACTTATTTACAAAACACAGAGTCATATATATAGAAAGCAAACTTACAATTACCAAAGGAGAACAGGGAGGAGGGATAAAGTAGGAGTTTGAGATTAATATGAAATAAATATACACACTACTATATATAAAATAGATCATCAACAAGGACCCACTGTACAGCACAGGGAATTCTGCTCAATAGTCTGTAATAGCCTAAATGGGAAAAGAATCTGAAAAAGAATAGATATACGTAGATGTGCAACTGAAGCACCATGGTGCCCGCTTAAGACGAACACAACATTTTGTAAATCAACTATATTTCAATATAAAATAAAACAAATTTTAAAGAGTTAAATGGACGGATGGAGAGACTGCTCTGATATATCCGTTCCTTGGTTGTGTAGACACCTGGCTGCTTGGTACAAGGTGCCTGGTGAAGCATCCATAACTGGTCCCCTCTAGGTTTAACGTTAGCATATACATGCACTTTTATTGACCAATGGAGAACTAGCTGCTACAATGACGATCTTTTGTGGTTTTAAAGGAAATATTTCTTTTGTTTCTATCAAGACTGTGGACAAAGTAAACCAGTGCCCAAAAAATCACCATGACAACCAGCTTTGGTTTAAATCAGATAGAGAAATTCCATGTGGAAAATTAGTGAATATGTCAACAATACGGTTTAAACTTCTGATTTTTCACTAATACCACGAATGTTTTTACTTACTAAAGGGATACTTAATTGCTACTAATTGTTCTTAGACAACATTTTAAGATACAGTCTTGCTTCACGGTCATGATATACTTTGGTCATAAATTTCCATATTTTTCAAAATCTATGAAAGGGATATTGAAGGGAAAAACCCATTATTCACACTGTGTTATACACTTCAAACTTGCTAAGAGATTAGATCTTGTTTCTATTACAAAAAAGAAATGACAGTTAAGTGATATGGTAGACACGTCAGCTAATGCTAAAGTGGTGATCATATTTTTGCATATTAAAACATCGAATCTGCACATTGTACAAGTTAAATGCACAAGTTGAATATAATTGTCTGTCTGTGTGTTAGTAGCTCAGTCATGTCTGACTCTTCCCCCGCTTGGAGAGTAACCCACCAGCTTCCTCTGTCCATGGATTCTCCAGGCAAGAGCACTGGAGTGGGGT
Source organism: Neotragus pygmaeus (assembly GCA_006410875.1). Classification (NCBI taxonomy): domain Eukaryota; kingdom Metazoa; phylum Chordata; class Mammalia; order Artiodactyla; family Bovidae; genus Neotragus; species Neotragus pygmaeus. Next base: position 524,626 of record SJYV01023152.1, read on the forward strand.
GCCATTTTCTTCTCCAAGGGTTCTTCCTGACCCAGGGATCGAACCTGGGTCTCCTGCTTTGCAGGCTGATTTTTTACCATCTGAGCCACCAGAGAAGCTCGTAATTATAATTATATTCAATAAAAGAAAGGAAGGAAGAAACAAAGAAAGAGCAAGGAAGGGGGAGGAAGAAAGAAAGGAAAGGAAAAGACCCTTTTCAAAGATAATCTGATTTTTGCTATTTGTTTTTTGTTTGGGTAACTTTCCTACCAGAGGGTCTTTTCAAAGAACATTCTAATACAGTATATTAGAGAATGTGGCGGTGGTTTAGCAGCTAAGTCATGACTGACTCTTGCAACCCTTGCTACTGACTATAGCCCGCCAGGCTCCTCTGTCCATGGGATTCTCCAGACAAGAATACTGAAGTGGGTTGCCTTTTCCTTCTCCAGGGGAACTTCCTGATCCAGAGATTGAACTGGCATCTCCTACTTTGGCAGGCGAATTCTTTACCACTGAGTCACCAGGGAAGCCCATATTAGAGAACACTTGCAGGCAAATAAAAGTTTACCTGTAAAATATGATGTTTATATTTCATAATAAAACATCTTCAGAATATAAGGTAGTTTTGAAAGTGTGATCTCTAGCAATTTTGAATTTATCACTGTTTCGTAAATCAACTGACAGCAATTTTAAGATTAATACAGACTTGTTTTTTTCTTTCTTAAACAGGCATTCTTTTCTACTTTTATTAAAAAAATATATAGGATATTGTTCTCCTGTCTGTTGGATGCAAAGAAGTTAAGATATGCAGACTCTTGCTTAAATGAGGGGCACTTGACTTACCCTAAGTGTCAAGTCACCAGTTTAGGAAGCCCCAGAGATAAGATGCGTTTTGTTTTTTCCATTAATGGGCTTTATTTTTTAGAGCAGCTAATTTTTTTAAGTGTTGTTTTTTTAAGTTTGGGCTGTCAAGTGAGTGGAACCAAGCTCAGCTGTGAAGGAGCAGCTCCTGGAGTAGGAGGTGACCGGAAGCACCACGTCCTGGGGAGTCAGGCATCCCCGGGGCCCCGACTCCAGCTCAGTCACAGGACATGCGGGGCCACTACCCTGCGTCCCCAGGAGACTTGGCAAAGTTTGCAGAAGAGAGCAGATGTCGAGTCTAGAAAAATACGATTATCTGCAGCAGGAACTGGGGGTTGCATTGACGATTGCAGTCTTGCTCTACTGGGCTCGTGATAAGGTCGGGTGAGAAGAAGGGAAAAAGTTACTTCCCACATTTCTCACACCCTGAACAATTTTTCACAGCGTTTCAGATGGAGATTAGTGATTAGTTTTATTTGTGTTTTTAGCAAAAATGCATGATGTTCTGTTAAAGAGTAGGAAAAGCAAATGTATTTTAATATACACTATTGGTAGTATATTTTAATATACACTATTTATACTGTGTCTTTGCTTGTGAAAATGATTAATGAACAAAGGAGTCCATATGTCCAGTAATAAATGGATTTTTTAAAAAGACCTATTGAAAAATATTTTTCCACTGAGAATCGAGTACCATACACACACAACAGTCCAGATTTTCAAAGCTGCAAAAAAAGCACATGTATTCTAGGCCTGGGTTGGGAAGATCCCTTGGAGGACGGCATGGCAATCTGCTCTCATATCCCTGCCTGGAGAAAACCCCATGTACGGAGGGGCCTGGTGGGCTACAGTCCATGGAGCTGCAAAGAGTCGGACAAACTGAGCGACTAAGCCCACTCTAGGCCTTCAAGACCTCTGTCTTCTGATTTAATGGAAGCCTGCAATGTGCTCAGTACCATATTGGGTCATAAATCAGCTCCCATAAAATAGAACAAAGATCAAAACATTTTAGGAGTTTGGGATTAACATACACACACTCCTATCTATAAGACAGATAAACAACAAGACCTACTGTGTAGCACAGGGAACTCTACTCAACACACTGTAATAACTATACGAGGAAAGAATCTGAAAAAGAATAGGTGTTATGTATATATACGTAACTGAATCCCTTTTCTGCACACCTGAAACTAATGCAACACTGTAAATTAACTATACCTCAATATAAAATAAAAATTAAATTTAGAAAAGAAATATGTGAAGAGAAAAGGAAAATGCTAAGGGTCATGATGCCCCAGCACTAGTAATGGTTTTACATTTTGAAAATTATTCTCCAATTGATTTTCAAACCTAAGCCTTCCTATGTATGAATTATTTTCTAAAATACCAATTGAATGCATTAGACAGCTCTAAAGCACGTAGGTCTCCCGGAGATTGTCTAAAGGCTAAGGAACTCAGTGCGTCCAGAACAGCAGGTGGCTTCCCTGTGTTGAGGACCAGGGGCATCAATTGTTCTTTGAAATTTGAGTTTCCTGGGTCAATTAATAGAGCTTTTAATATCATTCACACAATTTGAATGAATGATAACTAGATCAACACTCATATGCCTACCTTTACCATGCTCATTAATGAGAACCTTGATGAATGAAATTAATAAATAATTGAAGCACTGAATGCTGGGCTGTCAGTGTCTCTCTACTTTCTCGTATTGTTGCCCTCTGCATAACAAATGGCCCGTGTGGGAAGAGGCGACACCTGCAAGTTACCCTCTACTGGTCAGGGCGCCCCTTTAGCCCGGGACACGTGACACCCTGCTGGCTGATGCCTGTGGGCTCCAGGTCCTGACTATACTTCAGAAAAGATTCCCAAGTGTAGCTCTAGCAACTGCGCCTCCCACGGCATCCAAGACAGGCCAGTGGGTCCCATCCATCCTCATCCCCCACTGCATCTCAGCTTCCTAACTGGGGAGACTCAGCGATTCGGTGCCTTCTCCGACTGATGGAAATGTCTTCCAAGTACAAAATAACTAACTAAAACACAATTTGTATATTTGTAAATCTCTGCTACCTGTAATTATTGACAAACCAGACATTCACCAGATGTGTATGGATGATACATGATGAAAGTGAGTTTGATGGAGTAGGGAGCAGGCCGCCTCCCAAGTGTCATCCTTGAAGATGACATTGTCTCAAAATGTCCCACTGTATCTTATTGAAGATTGAAATTCTATAAAAAGAGGCTTTAATAGGACATGGATTCTGCTGAAATGGACACGCTATTGGAAAAAAATCACACATTGAATCTATTAGACATTTTCAGGATGAAAATAGAAGAGAACATGGAAAATGCAAGGAATCTAGGTGAGGGGGTAAGGAAATTACAAAAAGGGCAAATGAGCACACAAAAAAGAATCTAGTATATTCTAAAGTGGGCTTCTCAGGTGGCACTAGTGGTGGAATTTAGGACCTGCCAGGACCTACCAGCACACAGCAATTTTCCAGCATTCTCAATATCAGATTATCTAAAACCCTCTCCCTCCTCCTCCAAAAAAGTGATGTGGTCACCAGAACTGCTGCGCTCTGTTCCTGCTGCTGCAGCTGTTAGTCACTCGGTTGTGTCCAACTCTTCTGTTACCCCATGGACTTTAGCATGCCAAGCTCCTCTGTCCATGGGATTCTCCAGGCAAGAATACTGGAGTGGGGTGTCATTTCCTCCTCCAGGGGATTTTCCTGACCCAGGAGGGTTCCGTACCACTTGAGAAGCCTGTGCACTATTCTACAAAGTATTCTAAAACTGTACTGAAGGATTTTTTGGTTTGTTTTTATTATGTAGAGAATTTGACTTTTTTAACCTTGTATCCAGTTGGAACTACTGTTTACTTAAATTTATAGTAAAAAAAAGGCAGCCAGTATCATTTAGATGGAATCTGTTTTCTAATGCTATAAATGGACAGTACTTTAATTGTGTGAAAGAAGAGTTAACATTTGAAACTTTATTATTAAAGATATCAGATATAATTCTGAGTTATTTGTCTCTAAGTTGCCCAACGGAAGCTTGTTTTTGTATCTAAAAATAATAGCTAGTTTTAAGGAATACATTTTGATTACAAATATTTAGACTATTCAATCTAAAGAAAATATTTAGACTATTCAATCTAAAGAAAATATTTAAATCTTGATACCAATATAAAAGCTGAAGAGAAAATATACTCCTGCCATAAAATTATTCCTACTGACAATGTTTAAACATCAACTTAAGAAAATATCAATCAACGTTTGTTTCCTAAGTGCAATGCCTTTTTCTTTCCACACTTAGGAAATCATTTACTTATTATTTCGATAAGAAAGAAAGGTTGTTATGGTTACCATGCAATGAAAATTAGTGTCATTTTTAAAGTGAACAAGCTATAGTGCTTTTCTCTAGAGTTTTGGTTATAGTTTCAGAACACCTGATCCATAATTAAAAGCCATTGTGTTTGATAGGTTACTAACCCATCATGTTAATAAAACAATTTCAAATTATATGCTGTCATTTTCCCAAAAGATTATCTTGGTGTGCTAATTATACCTTTCTACCTTTAAAATGATTATGGGCTTCTGCAGCAATGGATTATTCTAGAATATAATTTTAGGTAAGTGTATTCTTTCAGTAGGAATGATGCAAGTTAATATTTTGATGAAGCTTCATACGGTGATGAATATTGACTCAGAGCATCACACAAGGTGGAAGTGTTTTTAGGAGAATAGAAGGCAGCTCAAGACGAGATCTGTCTGCCCAGCTGGGAAGCTCGAGCATTCTCAGATTTCCTTAAAATATTATGTTGGGTTCTCTTTGCTACAAACTTAGTGAAATGGATAGATCAGAGGGAAGAATGACTAAATTTGCTTCTCCAAGTTATCCATGGGGATGCAGATATTTTAAATAAACGTTTATGATGACGGATATTTTTCCATGTATCCATATTCCATGTGGCTTCCCTGATAACTCAGTTGGTAAAGAATCCACCTGCATTGCAGGTGATTTGATTCCTGGGTGGGAAGATCCCCTGGAGAAGGGAAAGGCCACCCACTCCAGTATTCTGGCCTGGAGAATTCCATTCCATGGGGTTGCAAAGATTTGGATGCGACTTTGCTTTCTTATCTCATGCATCCTCCCAAACGCAAAATATAATCAAATATTTATTTTCAATAGTAACGAAAGTGGTCACAATTGAAGTTTGAAGTCTTTTTTTTTTCTTTTTAAACCTATTACTTTCTTTTTTTAGGAAGTTGTTTTTTACATAGTGTCTGCTCTAAAATTAAAATTGCATATCCTCTAAGTGGGATCAGGCATCTGGAAATTGACAAGTGCCTATTCTTTTCCTTTGTATAAAGTGACTTTGTATAAGTATGATTATAAGTATACTTATAAGTCTAATCAACTTTGTATAAGTATGGATACTTTCTGGGGAATATGTTATGTTGAGATAGTTACCAGTCTTCAATAACTTTGAATAATGGTATTTGTCATGGAAAAGTATTCCATGTGCAGAGAGAGAGAGAGAGAGCCTTGTGATCCGACAGCAAGAAGGCCAGATGAGGGCCTCGGAAACAAGGCGCTCAACAGCCAAGGAGGACGGAGCGGCGCCAATCGGCAGGCACACGTGCAGACCCCCCACACGCTCATAGCCACAAACGCAGCGAACGCGTCCTGAGTGAGTGGACGTGCTGGGGAAGAACTGCTATTCGGAGAGAGATAAAAATCTCCTGTATGAAGCCGAATAAACAGGAAGACTTTGGTTTAGTTGTTTCATATATTCTTGTTCCTTTACCTTTTAAAATGCTAAATACAGATGGTGGTGTCTGTGGCCACAGATGAGTTTAGAAGGAAATAAGGATTTAAATCGCTTATTTAAATGTTCGAGCATTTTTTTTCTACCCTCTCTGGGAAGATATTCACTTAAAAAGAATTTAAATGATGTGTAGTGCTTTATTGATTATTGATGAAAATGAGAGAGATTGAAGTAAGATCTAATGTATATCAGGGGGATAGGTAGTGGAAGGGTTGCTGCCCCGCCTAAGTGAGATCAAACAAATATTTTTTCTTCTATTTTTAATGTTTCTTCTATGTTTAATATTAAAACTGTAAGAATTATTTGAGGAAATATCACTTTAAAAGTATAATTCCCATACGAAATGCAAAACACTACCTTTTGGCTGGTGATTTGAGTCATGTACAATGTGTGTTAAATTATAACTTGAAGAAGCAAATTTAGTCAGTCTTCTCTCTGATCTATCAATTTCACTAAGCTTTGTAGCAGAGAGAATGCAAAATAATATTTTAAGGAAATTTGATTCTTGAAGCTGTTGTGCTTCCTTATACATAAATTACCCTTAAACCACAGTGGTTATTGAAATAAAGAATCCATCTCTCTTACACCGACAGTTCTTTCAGGGGGCAGTGAGTCTCCTTCACCGAGCTGGAGAAGCGAAATTGCCTGTGACACCAATGTGATTATTACAGTCGCACTTTTTATTTTTAATATTTTCCTCTTGACAGATTTATTTCTTCTCAAATCAGAAATATTTCTCCTCAGAAAAAAACATATAGCCCCCTTATATTTTCTGATACTGAAAATTACCAGATGCCAAGCTGTGAACATAAGGAAATTGAAGACCTTTGAGGGTGACCTTAAGAACCACAAAGGTGGAGAATTGTGATGTAGTGGTTTAGGCAATTTCATCGGAGCTGCTTGGTTCGTGAAAAATGAGAAATAGGTTTTCTATTACTAAATATAATGAATTTCCCTTCTATCCTGTCACAAATTGTCAAACTTCATTAAACGGAAAAAGATCGGGACCAAACATTCGTAGAGGGTGGTATGAAATCCGTGCCGTACACTGGGTAAAAGCTACATGATCTTAGATAATGATTTTATTTATTTATTTATTTTATTTTTTAATTTGGGCTGAAATGTTCAAGTAATGCAGATGGCCCATGGGGGCCAACTGGACAAACTCTGACCTACAAATAAAATACTTTTAGACGTCATGTATTAAAGTTATACATGTATATATTATGTCACATATATTAAATATCACGTTCAGATGGTTCCATGAAGAGGTTAATCATCTTCTAGGAAACTAAAGTGCTTTTATTGAGTACCTGTCATGAGAGAACACGGCAATTTCATGGGTAATTACTTGAGATCCGGTGATCTATAATACCCACCACAAGGAGGGAAGAAATGACAATGTTAAGTACCTGGTCACCAGATGATATGTGCCACCTTACTTAGAGGTCAGTAATGTCCAGTACATTAAAATATATGTATCATCTTTGTGTTCCATATACTCTAAAGGATTGCATATGACCTTACTGAAGATAAGTGTCTATCTTTACCTGTGGTCACTCTTTACTGCTAGAAATCCTACATTTTCCTGCCAACTTTCCATCTCTTGTGTGATCACCTCCTAAGAGGGAAAGAGCCATCCTGGAATCAGATGGCTGGACCCCTGTCTTGGTCCATGACCACACCCATGAAAGTTGCCAAGATTCTCAGAGCCCCAGCTTCCTCCTCTGAATCATATGAGAATGACGGTAACTTTTTCTCTCTTGAGGGAAAAATGAAATATTAGGCATAATCTTCCAATAGAGTCCCCACCACATAAGAAATGTTCAAGTGTTTGCTAGATATACATTTTAATTGAGGTCAGAAGGAATGGAAGAATAATTCTCAGACAGTACTGAAAAGTAGATGTAATGGTGCAGTGAAGATAATCAGTGATTCTCAGAAAACAGTAACACAGAAGATTATTGTTGCTATCGAACAAAAAAATAACTAGGCGTTGTTTGGTTATATGATAGTCCCAAGAGGTTTGAAAGAAACTGACTCTGTCTCCCAGTCATTGCTTATGCAATGGATGTAGCACGAGTATGTGGACATTAGAACTTTTTAAAGGCGGTTGGTAAGAGGATGATGCTTTCTGGAGAAAATATCTAGTTGACACTCTGTCCAAAAACTCTAAAAGAGAAGACAACCTATAAGAGAAAGAGAAGGAAAGACTATGAAGGAGATAGAGAATGAGAGAGAGAGAGGGAGAGAATTATAAGAATTAAATGTCAACATGCAAACAGGAATGATGAAAAATGGGAGAAGTTTGAAGAAATTAACGTGGCAATAGAAGGATATTTCTATTTGCTTTATATGCAGACAATATATTTCACAAAGATGGGCTCAATAAAGGTCAGAAATGGTATGGACCTAACAGAAGCAGAAGATATTAAGAAGAGGTGGCAAGAATACACAGAAGAACTGTACAAAAAAGATCTTTATGACCCAGATAATCACAATGATGTGATCACTAATCTAGAGCCAGACATCTTGGAATGTGAAGTCAAGTGGGCCTTAGAAAGCATCACTAGGAACAAAGCTAGTGGAGGTGATGGATTTCCAGTGGAGCTGTTTCAAATCCTGAAAGATGATGCTGTGAAAGTGCTGCACTCAATATGCCAGCACATTTGGAAAACTCAGCAGTGGCCACAGGACTGGGAAAGGTCCATTTTCATTCCAATTCCAAAGAAAGGCAATGCCAAAGAATGCTCAAACTACCACACAATTGCACTCATCTCACATGCCAGTAAAGTAATGCTCAAAATTCTCCAAGCCAGGCTTCAGCAATCCGTGAACCGTGAACTCCCTGATGTTCAAGCTGGTTTTAGAAAAGGCAGAGGAACCAGAGATCAAATTGCCAACAT
>SJYV01023152.1:534026-647582 GCA_006410875.1 Neotragus pygmaeus
AGAGTCCCTTGGACTGCAAGGCAATCCAACCAGTCCATTCTGAAGGAGATCAGCCCTGGGATTTCTTTGGAAGGAATGATGCTAAAGCTGAAACTCCAGTACTTTGGCCACCTCATGAGAAGAGTTGACTCATTGGAAAAGACTCTGATGCCAGGAGGGATTGGGGGCAGGAGGAGAAGGGGATGACCGAGGATGAGATGGCTGGATGGCATCACGGGCTCGATGAATATGGGTCTGAGTGACCTCCGGGAGTTGGTGATGGACAGGGAGGCCTGGTGTGCTGTGATTCATGGGGTCGCGAAGAGTCGGACACGACTGAGCGACTGAACTGAACTGAACTGAACATTGTTTCATCCAATGCGCAATGAGACCCAAATATTTTCAGTGTCTTACAGACAAAATCACAGGAATTCAGAGAAACTGAAGTCATTTGCACAGATGAGTCATAGTTAGAACATAGTTAGAACTATAATACGTTTGTCTGACACCAGACCCAATTTATATACTTTTACATTGTGTATTCATGAACAAAATTATTGCAGCTATAGTTACTTTTGCCTGCTCACACTGATCATGGAGTTTTCATGGCAAGAATACTGGAATGGTTTGCCATTCTCACCTCCAGTAGATCACATTTTGTCAGAACTCTTCACAATGACCCGTTCGTCTTAGATGGCCCTGCATGGCATGACTCATAGCGTCATTGAGTTATGCCATCCCCTTCAACATGACAAGGCTGTGATCCATGAAGAGGACCATAATGAAGGCTGAGTGCCGAAGAATTGATGCTTTTGAATGGTATCTGTGCTGGAGAAGACTCTTGAGAGTGCCTTGGACTGCAATCAATCCTAAAGGAAACCAGTCTTGAATATTCATTAGGACTGATGCTAAAACTGAAACTTGAACACTTTGGCTACCTGATGTGAAGAACTAACTCATTGGAAAGGACCCTGATGCTGGGAAAGATTGAAGACGGGAGGAGAAGGGGATGACAGAGGATGAGAGGGTTGGATGGCATCACTGGCTCGATGGACATGAGTTTGAGAAAGCTTCGGGAGTTGGTGATGGACAGGGAAGCCTGGTGTGCTGCATTCCATGGGGGAGCGAAATGTGGGGCACAACTGAACAGCTGAACAACAACAATGAGCATGGTTACTTTTCATACTTTCACTGTTTAACCTTTACACCAGAGATAAATGATCAACATGCCACCATATTACAGTTTTCAAATATTCTAAATTTGACTACGTACTATTTTTATCACTGTGTTTTATGTTTACTGTGCTTCCATGTTACTGCTAAGCATCTTTTCATTTCAGCTTGAAGAACCACTCAGAATTTCTCGTAAGGCAGGTCCAGCAGCGAGGAGCTCCCTCAGGATATCGCTGTCAGTGAAAATGTTCTTGACTGAGGGCTTTTTTTTTTCTTTCAGCACTTTGAACATAATCTGCATGATTTCTGCCAAGAAACCCATCAATATTGTTACGGTGGTTCCCTTGAGGGTGAGAAAGTTATTTTTTTCTTGTTGATTTTAAAATGATTTTTTCTTTTTTAATTTTAGACAGTTTCACTACAATGTGCCTTAGAGAAGTACATCTTTTGGGGTTGAAATGTTTGAGGTCCTAGAAACTTCATAAGCTTGGAAGTCCAAATCTCACCATGATTATTTCTTGACAATTATTTCTTTAAATAAGCTTTCTGTCCCTGTCTACCCCTCTTCTCCTTCTGGGACCTAGTTTCTTTGAGTTATGTCCTGCAATTCACTTTGGCTGTCTTCATTCTTTTTCATTCTTTTTGCTTCTTCAACAACTTGACATGAGCTGCCTCTGGCTTCCCAGACTCCCTCTATGCAGTCCAGTCTGCCCCTCGCTTTTCTGCTGTTTCTCGGCTCAGTCATGGTAGGTCTCAGCCCTGGGACTCTGCTGGGCTCCTCTCCAGGATTTCTCAGAAGCTGGGTGGGCCTGTTGCCTGGTTCCTTGTCCTGGTGGCTGTATGGTGTGCTTCGTGGCTGCCCGGTGTGTCTAGCCAGGCTCTCTGGTGGGGCAGCACTGGAAGCCGGGCTCAGCAGTCAGGTGGGACCCGGACTGCCTGCCCAGATCCCTGGCAAGACAGGCAGCGGGGAGGACAGCTCCTGATTGAGAATCCTCCCTGATGACACCTCTGCCCGCAAGAACGTGATCTGCAAGGATCCGAGCTCTCACCACTGTGACCCTCACCCTTCCCCCAGTTCCAGCTGATTTCCCAGGGACTCTGTGAGGCACAGCTTAGTGGGCATCCTGGCAGGGGTCCTGCCCACTGGGGACTCTGGATGTCCCAGCTGCACCTCCCTTTCCCAGTGGAGACCTGCAGGCCGGGATGCCTCCAGTGAGGTTGTGCATGTCCTGGGGGAGGGGCGATGCGCTCAAAGCAAATCTACTCCCCTTACCCTTCTCACCTGGTTTTCCCAGTTTCTGTGGCCCAGGGGAACTTCCTCCTCCCCACTCCATTCTGGGACCTTCGCAAACGCTTCTTGTCTACCGAGAATGACTAGTTGCTCCGTCTCGGGTTGGGGAGCTGTTGTTGTTCGCTCGCTCAGTTGTGTCCAGCTCTTTGCGACCCCAAGGACTGCAGCACACCAGGCTTCCCTGTCCTTCACTATCTCCAGAGCTTGCTCAAACTCATGTCCATTGAGTCGATGATGCCATCCAGCCAGTTCATCTTCTATCTTCCCCTTCTCTGCCTGCCCCCAATCCCTCCCAGCATCAGGGTCTTTTCCAATGAGTCAGCTCTTCGCATCAGGTGGCCAAAGTATTGGAGCTGCCGCTTCAGCATCAGTCCTTCCAATGAATATTCAGGGTTGATTTCCTTTAGGATTGAGGGTAAGGGAGTGGAGACCAAAGTTAGGAACTTCCTATTCTACCGTCTTCCCAGCTTACTGCTTTCTGACCTCTAACGTTTCTTAATCTTATCCAGGTTCCTTTGTATAGGACAAGTCATTTTTCTTTTGCTTCTTTCAAGATTTTGTCTTTGTGTTTGACTTTCAGTGTTTGACTCTGATAAGTCTATGTAAAGTTCATTCATCTTCCTTAATGCACGGGTTAGTGTTTTTCATCAAATTCAAGAAGCTTCCAGCTACACTTTTGAGCTTTTTCCTGCTTGCTGCTCCTCTCCTTGAAGCCCTGTTCCTCCTGACCAGGGCATGTGACGGGCCCACAGTCTCTGGGGCGCTGCTCGTGCTTCCTCTCTGTTCTTTGGATTGACCTCTCTTCAAGTTGGCTGATTCTTTTTCTAAGCCAAATTAAATCATTAAATCCTTTAGTAAAATTTTAACTTTAGCTACAGTGCTTTTGAAATCCAGTATTCTCATCTGTCTGTGCTTTATATCATTTCTATATCTTTACACTGATATTATCCACTTGATTGTCAGCTTTGCGAACACACCTCCTTTGTTTACTTCTTTCACCATCAGTTCAGTTCAGTTCAGTCGCTCAGTCGTGTCCGACTCTTTGTGACCCCATGAATCACAGCACACCGGGCCTCCCTGTTCATCACCAACTCCTGGAGTTCACTCAAACTCACGTCCATTGAGTCAGTGATGCCATCCAGCCATCTCATCCTCTGTCGTCCCCTTCTCCTCCTGCCCCCAATCCCTCCCAGCATCAGAGTCTTTTCCAATGAGTCAACTCTTCACATGAGGTGGCCAAAGTACCGGAGTTTCAGCTTTAGCATCATTCCTTCCAAAGAACACCCAAGACTGATCTCCTTCAGAATGGACTGGTTGGATATCCTTGCAGTCCAAGGGACTCTCAAGAGTCTTCTCCAACACCACAGTTCAAAAGCATCGACTCTTCGGCACTCAGCTTTCTTCACACTCCAACTCTCACATCCATACATGACCACTGGAAAAACCATAGCCTTGACTAGACAGACCTTAGTTGGCAAAGTAGTGTCTCTGCTTTTGAATATGCTATCTAGGTTGGTCATAACTTTCCTTCCAAGGAGTAAGCATCTTTTAATTTCATGGCTGCAATCACCATCTGCATCCTTTAATTCTCGGAGTACATTTACAAGTCCTACTGTGAAGTCTTTGTTCTCAAATCTGAAATCAGGTTGCTCTCAGTATCTATTACTTGCATTTTTCCTACATCTAGGTTACACTCCGTTGTCTCTTTGCACATCTCATTTTTTTTAATTGAAACTTGATATTTTAGATAATAGGAAGCAACAGTTAGAACTGGACATGGAACAACAGACTGGTTCCAAATAGGAAAAGGAGTACGTCAAGGCTGTATATTGTCACCCTGCTTATTTAACTTATATGCAGAGTACATCATGAGAAATGCTGGGCTGGAAGAAGCACAAGTTGGACTCAAGATTGCCGGGAGAAATATCAATAACCTCAGATATGCAGATGACACCACCCTTATGGCAGAAAGTGAAGNTCTGGTATTCCCATCTCTTTAAGAATTTTCCACAGTTTGTTGTGATCCACACAGTCAAGGCCTTTGGTGTAGTCAATAAAGGAGAAATAAATGTTTTCTGGAACTCTCTTGCTTTTTCCATGACCCATCAGATGTTGGCAATTTGATCTCTGATTCCTCTGCCTTTTCTAAATCCAGCTTGAACATCTGGAAGTTCACGAGTCACATACTGTTGAAGCCTGGCTTGGAGAATTTTGAGCATTGTGGTGCTAGTGTGTGAGTTTAGTACAACTGAGAACTCTTTGGCATTGCCTTTCTTTGGGTTGGAATGAAAACAGACCTTTTCCAATCCTGTGGCCACTGCTGAGTTTTCCAAATTTGCTGGCATATTGAGTGCAGCACTTTCACAGGATCATTTTTTAGGATTTTAAATAACTCAGCTGAAATTCCATCACCTCTACTAGCTTTGTTTGTAGTGATGCTTCCTAAGGCCCACTTGACTTCGCGTTCCAGGGTGTCTGGCTCTAGGTGAGTGATCATACCATGGTGGTTACCTGGGTCATTAAGACCTTTTTAATATAGTTCTTCTGTGTATTCTTGCCACCTCTTCTTAATATCTTCTGTTTCTGTTAGGTCCATACCATTTCTGTCTTTTATTGTGCCCATATTTGCATGAAATGTTCCCTTGGTATCTCTAATTTTCTTGAAGAGATCTCTAGTCTCATTCAACAAGTACTAATTGTGCCAAGGAACAATGGAATTCAGCAGTAAATAAAAACAATCAATGTGGTGACTAGGTGAGCATCTTGCCTTATTTTACTCAACAGTGCTTAAGCTCAAGATAATTTCAAAGACAGTGCTATCCTTTTTATTGTTACCTCAAAATAACAGATGGATAATTGCTTGTTTTACATGTCTCTGGCCAAATATTTGTTTCACTGACTTTCTTCTTCTAAAAGCTACTGAACCCTTGAAGTAAAAAACATGAACATTATCTAAATGACTATATGTTCCTAATAAAAGAGAACGGAAGGGAAGGATGGGGTGTTAGAGCCAGTGAAGGAGGGAAGGAAGGAGGAAACAAAGAAGAGAAAGAGGGAGGGAAGAACAAGAGGAAACCTTCCCTTCACTGTGCACTTTAATTAACTCGGAAGAGCTAGTGCCACAAACTCTTAACAATAAATATGTATAACAGAAGTAAATGCGGACTCTTCCTTCAACATTCTTTTGCTGCTGTTTCCATGAAGTGGCATTTCATGTGGGGGATTTAGTGTTTGGTAGAGGGTATAAGAAAGGCCAGAATTTGTCTTCACATAATATATCAAATAAAAAGTGCTATTTAATTTTTTTAATTTAAAGAAGTGTTTTTAATTTACATATTGTTATTTATCTAGAAGATCTATACTTATAGTTAATATGCTTTTTAATGTTCTAATTTTCATTTAAAACCTCAAAGATAACATTTATCTGATAATTGTCTGCTCTCTTATCCTCCTTTTTCTCCACCTAACGCTCCTCTAAACACAGTCTATTAGCCTTCTACTTTTGAACGAATCAGACTCTTTCCACATGTGATATTTTTCTACAATACTTTTGGTATTGCTTGAAAGAGACTATCTTAGGTTATTATCATAATTGCTATCTTTCCATTTAATAAAATTGTCTTTTTATCTGAAAAGATTTCCTTTAACAGTTAAAAGCTTTTCTGAAATAATACTTCACAACAGCAGGACTCTAAATTGAACAGTCTTCAGCAATACTTTGGGCAATCCATTTAGAGAATTTTGTTACTGAAGAATTGAAATGACCTCATAATAAGCTGATGTAATTTATTAGTCTCTCAGGGTAGCTTCCAAAAACAGTATTATAAAATGACTTTAAAGTAACCAGAATATTATCTTAATAAATATTCTGTTTATTTCCATTTTGTCAGTTATTTTCATATTTCCACTTCAACATTTCAAATAACAACATGGCATTTTCCTATAGTACAGTCAAGGAAAGTGTTTAAACAGTTGTTTCACATAGGTTGGCAATCTTCGCTTAAAAATTATATTCCAAAAATACAGTCATGTATAATTGTTTGGTCAGTAACTCAGATAAACTCTCCGCTTTGGGAATTCCCTGAGAGTCCAGGAATTAGAACTCTGTGCTTTAACTGTCAAGGGCACAGGTTCAGTCCCTGGTCAAGAAACTAAGATTCCAAGATCCTGCCAGCCATGTAGCCCTGCCAAAAAAAATAAACAAAAATATAAAATAACAGCTTTTTTGAGATATAACTCACATAACATACATTTTAAAGTATACTATACAGTGGGTTTTATTGTATCCACAGAGTTGCACAACCAGCACCAATATCTAATTCCAGGACATTTTTCATCACCCCAGAAGAAACTTGGTACCCATTAGCAGTCACCCTGTATTCCGCTTCTTCCAGTGCACCAGTCCTTCCTATGAATATTCAGGACTTATTTCCTTTAGGATTGACGGGGTTTGATCTCCTTGCAGTCCAAAGGATTCTCGAGTCTTCTCCAACACCACAGTTCAAAAGTATCAATTCTTCAACACTCAGCTTTCTATATGATCCAGCTCTCACATCTATACTGACTACTGGCAAAACCATAGCTTTAACTACACGGACCTTTGTTGGCAATGTAATGTCTCTGCTTTTTAATACCCTGTCTAGATTGGTCATAGCTTTTCTTCCAAGGAGCAAGAGTCTTTTAATTTCATGGCTGCAGTCACCATCTGCAGTGATTTTGGAGCCCAAGAAAATAAAATCTGTGCTGTTTCCACCTTTTCCCCTTCTATTTGCCATGAAGTAATGGGACCGGATGCCATGATCTTAGTTTTTGACGTGTTGAGTTGTAAGCCAGCTTTTTCACTCTCCTCTCTCACCTTCATAAGGAAATTCTTTAGTTCCTCTTCACTTTCTGCCATAAAGGTGGTGTCATCTGCATATCTGAGGTTATTGATAAATATTTCTCTGGCAATCTTGATTCCAGTTTGTGCTTCATTCAGCCTGGCATTTCTATTGATGTACTTTGCATATAAGTTACGTAAGCAGGGTGGCAGTATACAGACTTGACGTACTTCTTTCTCAATTTGGAACCAGTCTGTTGTTTCATGTCAGGTTCTAACTGTTGCTTCTTGACCTGCATACAGATTTCTCAGGAGACAGGTAAAGTGGTCTGGTATTCCCATCTCTTGAAGAATTTTCCATGGTTTGTTGTGATCCACACAGCCAAAGGCTTTAGTGTAGTCAATAAAGCAGAAATAGATGTATTCCTGGAATTATCTTGTTTTTTCTATGATCCAACGGATGTTGGCAATTTGATCTCTGGTTCCTCTGCCTTTTCTAAATCCAGTTTGAACATTTTGAAGTTCTTGGTTCAAGTACTGTTGAAGCCTAGCTTGGAGAATTTTGAGCATTACTTTGCTCGCAAGTGAAATGAGTGCAATTGTGCAGTAGTTTGAACGTTCTTTGTCATTGCCTTTCTTTGATATTGGAATGAAAACTGACCTTTTCCAGTCCTGTGGCTAGCATATTGAGTGCAGCACTTTCACAGCATCATCTTTTAGGATTTGAAATAGCTCAACTGGAATTCTATCACCTCCACTAGCTTTGTTCATAGAGATGCTGGTTCTAAGTGGTTATCTAACCATCGTGATTATCTGGGTCGTGAAGATCTTTTTTGTACAGTTCTTCTGTGTATTCTTGCCACCTCTTCTTAATATCTTGTGCTCCTGTTAGGTCCATACCATTTCTGTCCTTTATTGTGTGTCCTTTATTCCATTGCATGAAATGTTCCCTTGGTATCTCTCATTTTCTTGAAGAGATCTCTATATTTTCCATTCTATTGTTTTCCTCTATTTCTTTGCATTGATCACTGAGGAAGACTTTCTTATCTCTCCTTGCTATCCTTTGGAACTTTGCATTCAGATGGGTATATCTTTCCTTTTCTCCTTTGCCTTTCCCTTTTCTTCTTTTCTCAGGTATTTGTAAGGCCTCCTCAGACAACCATTTGTATGATCCAGTAATCCTACCCCTGGGCACATAGCCAGAGAAAGCCATAATTCAGAAAAGTATGCACACTCCTGTGTTTCTAGCAGCACTGTTCACAGCAGCCAAGACATGGAAGCAACCTAATTGTTCACCGACTGATGAATGGGTAAAGAAGAGGTGGTACATGTATACGACGGAATATTACTCAGCCATATAAAGAATGAAATAATGTCATTTGCAACAACATGGATGGACCTACAGGTTATGATACTAAATGAAGTAAATTAGATAAAGTCGAATATCGCATGGTATCACTTATATGTGGAATCTAAAGAATGATACAAGTGTACTTATTTTCAAAATAGACTCACAGACATTGAAAATGAACTGGTGGTTAAAAGGGTGAAGTAGGAGGAGGAATAAATTAGGAGTTTAGGATTAGCAGGTATATGATATTATATATATAATAAACTAACAGGACCTACTCTATAGCACAAGGAACTATATTCAATATCTTGTAATAACATGTAATGGAAAAAAGTCTAAAAAGCATGTGTATGATTCACTGTGCTATACCCCTGAAACTAGCACGGCGTTGCGTACCAAGCCTAAGTTTCTCCAAAGATGCACAGTTGTGGTGGAATGAGGAGAGTTCATCACTTTCTGCAGGGCTTTCTACAGCCTAGATGATAGACTTCAGGAGCACTTCCTCCTCCTTTGATTTCTCTGGTGCCCTGTACTGAGAAGCAGTTCCGTGAAGAACAGGGTTAACAGCTCTGGACACAGGCAGCATCTGTGTTAGTAATTGCTTTTCTGGAAGTTTGATGAGTGTTAGTTAGTCACCCACAGCCTGATCGTGTCTGAATGAACTGACGATATCCTACTTCTGCCTTCACAAAGCTGAGAAACTGATTGCAGATCATCACCCTGGGATAACGCTATCCTAAGGACCGACGTTAGTAGCCAACTGAATTCTCCTCCTCTGACAGCTTTCCTCAAGTGCATCGCCTGAAAGGGGGGCACTGAAAACGTGCTTAAAATGCTTACTTTCAAGGCAAAAACCTCGGTGGACGAGGATATGTGAGGGAGCGGGAGAGGACCCTGGATGGCCAAGTGGCTGGGCCACTGAATGGCTGGATGAAGGGAGGGAAATACAAAAAAGTGAGATGGAAGGAGGTATAAGACAGTGTGATGGTGTTGAGAGAGATTCTAGTTTCTGACTCTGTGGCCTCGTGCAGTTTGCATGTTTCTATCATGCTTGGCACTCTTGACTATAAATTTGATGTATTATAAGTCGTGACTTCAGTTGGTTAACCTGGAACTTTCAAGGAATATCCAGCACCATACTTGATACCCAGCACATTCTCAGCAACGTTCTCAGCCTCGCACCCTTCTACGTTCACTCTGATCGTACCAGGGGCTGCCATCCCTATTGGTCAAGAGGTCAAGTTTGCTGACCTCCTTAAATCTGGAGCTAACTTTTGAGGCAACACTCTCTGATTTCTGTTACCAGATGTGGCATCAAGTGAGTGCCTGGTGAGTTTTCTTAAACAACTTCACCCCCACCTTCACAGACACAGTGGATCAAGAAAAATATGAATTACTCTGGAGATCGGGACCTGGATTTAACCTGTTGTCGGAACGCAGTGTGCACCCTGAGATCTAGAGCCATCTCTGTGGCAGCTGGCCGCGATCAGAGACCATTCTTTGTGACTGAAGCAACTTCTCTCCCTCACACCTTAAACATCATTATGAATTCTTCATGGGGTCTGTTATTATCTGCTTTGTGTCACTTTTGTGCATTTCCTCCTCTGCCTTCCTCATCCCTCAGAAAGGGTGCAATTACAAATTCACAAAACAATTGAACTGCAAGTTTGAAGCAGCATTTCACCCTTGGCAACCAGAATCCTTAATCATTATGCACCTTGTAAGTGAAAAACTAAAAGTTAATATTTTATCTTGATGAATAAGAGTCAGTGCTTGCCATTTAGGGCTCTCACAGAGCTGATAATATAGGTGGGAAAATGTAACTATAAATTCTGATTACAGATAAATTTTGTATCATCCTAGAGTGGTTCATGCAACACAATTTTATTCATTAGTGGAGCTGCTAAAGTGCAAAGACACCTGGAACCTGGTCTTTTAAATATCTATTGACAAAAATAAATTTTAAATGATTATTTTATGCCTTTGGTATGTTGGGCAAGTAAAGACCACTGTGCATTTGTTTGTAAATTAATTTATAACATTTGTTTCATAAGACTTAAGGATTCCTTGATAGCTCAGTTGGTAAAGAATCCACCTGCAAAGCAGGAGACCCTGGTTTGATTCTTGGGTCGGGAAGATCCCCTGGCCAAGGGATAGACTATCCACTCCAGAATTCTTGGTCTTCCCTGGTAGCTCAGCTGGTAAAGAATCCGCCTGCAACACAGGGGACCCGGGTTCAATCCCTGGGTTGGGAAGATCTCCTGGAGAAGGAAAACGCTACCCATTCCAGTTCTCTGGCCTAGAGAATTCTGTGGACCGTATAGTCCATGGTGTCACAAAAGAGTCGGAGATGACTGAGTGACTTTAACTTTCATAAGATTTACTGACTTTTCAGTGAGATTTCTTAAAGGCAAATTTTTCTATATGGTCCTTCCTGCCATCAAGGAAATGCCAGTCGACTTGGGAAATGTGAAGGAACATACATCCAGGCACAGTCTACAAAATGTGCTGTTATCTTTGCTCATCTGTCTTTTCTCATAGTGTTCCCTCAGTCAAGAAAATCTATTTCACTTTGTTGTTCCACTCTTATTGAAACAGTCTCCTTGAATGCAAGATCAGCAATGAAGAAAACTTGTCTAATCATTAAGGAGGAATGAAAGGAATTAAGAAATTTATTAAAGAGGTGGACCCCATCAAGGGGATCCACGTTGTCTTAAAATTTACACAGAAAAAAAAACAAAACACCATGCTGTGAAATAGCTCATGATCAGACACAGAACCACGACTTCAGAATCTTTAAATATTTGAGCAAACATTAGTTGAAATTTACCAACAACACAAAGGACAGTCTTTTCAAAAAGGACAGGAGTGTATCAGAAATAAAATTCTGAATACATCATCAGTGGAGCAGAAAAGAGAAAGGGAAACTCAAACAACCAATTTGGCTTCCTTTGGAGTTTTCTGATGGACCTGGATATTGGCACGGAAGATGTTAAAATGTGGAGAATGCTAAGAATATCCTAGGGATGTAAATAGTGGCACAACCTAATCCTGAGAGGTCTTGGGTGGCAATTTATGGAGTTCTATCTTAACTTTGTCTTATTATACACCATGGTCAAGAACTTGGAGGAGGACTTTGGCTTCATGCTTGGAATAATTGTCCAAGACATCATAAAAATATTCCAAAAGCTCTTGACAGCCTGGAAAAATGAACCAAATCTTACCAAGGGAAACGTAAATTGATCAAAGAAAAATTATACACTCACATTCAAAAAAAACATCTGCTCCTAAGAGGAATTAGGAATGAGCTTAGCAGCAGCCCTTGTGGTGGCTGACAGGAAGCTGAGCGTGACTCAGCCGTGAAGCATGTCTGCTTGGGAACTTCCTCTGAAGCTCCAGTGCAGATCAAAGATGGGCTGGCAACCACGCTCGGAATAGCCTGGTTTGTCTGGGTACCACATTTCCACTGACAAGTCCACGAACTGGAATGTGTCCAGCCCAAGGAATAGGATGACAAAGAAGAAGAGGTTAAAACCGTCCTCTCAGGAAAACACATATGAAGAGAGCTTTTATCCTGGAGAAGAAGAGACGCCACGAGAGGTGGTGATCTGGAAGGGCTGATCTGTGGAAAAGTGATTATACTTGATCTACGTATCTAAGAGAGTAGAAACCAGGGCAGAAGGGCTGGAACCAAGGTGAAGCATGTTTGGCTGAATATTGAGAAGACCATGAGAACTTGTCAAGTTGCCCAGGCAGGAAATGAGCTCCATCAGGAGTTCTGCTCATTAGAGATGCTTAAACTGAAGGCTCTGGTGCCAGGGATGCACTCACTACCTCCACTTTCACCCAGGTGCTGCCTCCCCTCTGTGCATGGGGTCCTCCCAGACCCTCCCTTCCCTTCCTCTTCTCTTCATCCATCCCTCTTCCTTCCATCTTTCCCAGACCCCTCTTTCCTTCCTAAATCTCTTAGCTCCCTCCATCTCCCAGTCCCATACGCCAATTATAGTTACCGTAATTACCCTAATGCCACCCCACTGTTAACACCCTAGCGTCTCAGCTTGGAAAACTTAGCCTTTTCCATCAAAGCACAATTCAAGGGTCTGCTCTTGAAGCTCATTCAGTCCCTTCTTCATTTGTATTACTCTCCCACTCCATGTGGAGCCAATTGAGGTTTCAGGTTTACTTGTTACAGCAGCTGTTGTTATCTTAACTCACTCATACACTTCCCAGTAAATGCTTCATTTAGGATGACTTCTCCATATAAAGAAAGCAGAGGATGTTAAATCAGTTCTGACTTTTTTCCTTTCACACAAAACCTGTGTTGCTGCATGAATTAAACCATGTCCCTTCTCAGGAGACTCAGAGCTCTTGCTTTGCCAGTGTTTTCCAGTCAAGTCAGGAGATTGGGGCTCCTTTCCTGGCAAGTCAAGGGAAGCTTTTCTTTCTCAGGCTGTCTCACACACCCATGTGGGAGCCAGTCAGTGTGGAGCCAGCTTCTCAGCCTGCCTTCTTCTCTCCTGGGTTTGTTTTTAGAACATTTTTCCCCTTTCTCCTTCCCCCATGGTGCGAGTTCGTGTGTGGCTGGTTTTCTTGGGCTCAGGGCCCAGCTGAGCTGCAGCTTTGTTTGTTGTTTGTACTGACTGAGATCAGCCTCTGATACTCCGTGGTCAGAGTTCTCTGTGATAGGGGACCCCAACTGCGTTCTTTCCGGCCTGGGTGGAAGACGAATACCAGGGCTTTTCAAGCCTCGCTTCACAGAGAAGAAAGCTGCAGGATTATTTTGTGTAGAATAAGTAATACACAGATATGTAGTTTTGTATTTTTAATTTTTTTAATTGAAGTATAACTGATTTACAATGTTGTGTTAACTATTGCTGTACAATGACATGATTCAGATGTGTATACACACACACACACACACACACATATATGCATCCTTTTTTCTATTATTTTCATTATCATTTATCATAAAATATTGAATATAGTTTCTTGTACTACACGGGAGGACCTTGTTGTTTCTCCATTCTTTATACAAAAGCTCACGTCTGCTAACCCCAATCTCCCACTCCATTCCTCCCCGCTCCCTCTGGCAACTACCAGTCTCTCCTCTGTGCCTGCAGTTCTGCTTCTGTCTCATAGATAGGTTCATTTGTGGCATATTTTAAATTCCACATATAAATGATGTCATATGACATTTGTCTTTTTCTGACTTGCTTAGTACAACAGTCTTGGAGTCCTCTGGTGTTGCTGAAAATGGCATTCTGTCATTCTTTGTTATTGCTGAGTGTTGCTTATGAGTACCGCGTCTTCTGTAACATTCCTCTGTTGATGGACACATATGTTGTTTCCATGTTTTGGCTATTGTGAATAGTGCTACAATCAACATAGAGGTGTGTCTCATATATATATGTTTTTGGAGCCTGTGTGTTCTAAACCAATAAGGAATCCTAATATAAAGGAGAGGTGTGCCAGATATTTGCCCACTATTTATACCTTTTACCATTTAAACCAAACAGACCACAAAGTTTATTGTGTTTGGACTTGTTCACACTCCTTTGCAGTGAGAGAGAACAGGCTTCAGAAGGGTGGGACAGGATCTCCCACAATCCCATAGGAGACAGAGACCCACCAGGCTCTCAACCAGAAGCCAGGAGGCCACATCCAAGGAATAAGAATAGACCAGAATGGAACCAAGTCTTTAAAAAGGCCACCTGTCCTCAACCGAGCTTAATCCTTGACTGGCTTGGGTCAGACCATCACCTCATCTGCCACCCAGCAGAAAGGGGAGCGTATGTCTTCTGAGATGTCATCTAGAGTCGTCTCCTTCCAGTCACACATGGCCTGATTGGTTTTGCTGTGTAGGTCCATCATTCAGCCTGATCTCACCTGTACAGGCCCCACCATGGCTGGCTGACTTTGAGCAATTTAGTTGACTTTGCTAATTCTTATCTCCTTGATCTATTCAATTAGGATGATGGTGGGACCTACTCGTTGACTGATGAGTAGTGAAAATCAAGTGAGAAGGAAACAGCAGAGCTTTAGAGTCCTGACTGTCACTTAGTAATTTTAGATCAAGGTAACCTCTCTGTGTTTCTGTTTCTTCATCTGTACAGTTCAGTTCAGTCGCTCAGTCATGTCCGACTCTTTGCGACCCCATGGACTGCAGCACACCAGGCCTCTCTATTCGTTACCAACTCCCAGAGCCTACTCAAACTCATGTTCATTGAGTCAGTGATGCCATCCAACCATCTCATCCTCCATCATCCCCTTCTCCTCCCACCTTCAATCTTTCCCAGCATCAGGATCTTTTCAAATGAGTCATCTCTTTACATCGGGTAGCCAAAGTTTTGGAGTTTCAGCTTCAACATCAGTCCTTCCAATGAATACCCAGGACTGATCTCCTTTAGGATGGACTGGCTGCATCTCCTTGCAGTCCAAGGGACTCTGAAGAGCCTTCTCCAACACCACAGTTCAAAAGCATCAGTTCTTTGGCGCTCAGCTTTCTAATGGTCCTAGGCCTTTCAAAATCAATCTCATCATCTTCCCTCTAAATCAGCTCTTCTTCCTCCTGTTCCTCTGCCACATAAGGGCACCTTTCTCTCCCGTCACCCAAGCTGGGAATGGAGAGGCAGCTCTGGATTCCATCTTCGTCCTAATGCCTCAAATACCAACCATCAGCAGCGTCTGTCGAATCTGCTGGCCAGTGTTTCCCAAATCTGTACTTTCTCTTTGACTCCCACTGCCGTACTTCTGACTCCATCACTTCTCACTTGGGCTTCTTGCCTGGTCTCCTTTCACTTGACCTGCCCTCTTCAAGTTCATCCCCCATTTTGCTATGCCAACAACGTTTCTGAAACACAACATGACCCTCTTATTCCCTGGATTGGGCTTCCCTGGTGGCTCAGACAGTAGAGAATATGCCTTTAGTGCAGGAAACACTGGTTCAATCCCTGAGTCAAGAAGATCCCCTGGAGAAGAGAATGGCTACTAACTCCAGTATTCTTGCCTGGAGAATTCCATGAGCAGAGGAGCCTGGTGGGCTACTGTCCATGGGGTCGCAAACAGTTGGACAGGACAGAGCAGCTACCACCACCCTTCCCTGGATTAAAGCCCCTGTGAGTCCCCCTTCTCTCATAAACTAAGGATGACTCCCTGTTATGTAAGCTATACTATCAATCCAGTGTCATTTTCAAACATCCACTCCTCGGGTTTTGCTCACTGGATCAATGAAGCTAGGCCTCATCCAAGGTGCCCAGACTGCCCTCCCGATAGGTAGCCACCGGCCACCCTCTAACACTCGGCCCAGCCGTGACCCCTCTCAGAAGCTTCCTGTGTCCGTCACCCCCTCTCTTTTCACATACAAGTTGGATTCTACCTCTGTATCAGTTTTCCAACAAAGTGCCACAAATCTAGTGCTGTGAAACAGTGCACAGATAATCTCTCATGGCTCCGTAGGTCTGGAGTCTGACATGGGTCTCATGGATTAAGTCAAAAGCTTCAACAGAGCCCGTCCATTCCTGTAGGCTTCAGATCGGATCTGTTTCCTTGCCTTTTTCCGGCACTGCAGGGCAGCTGCGTTCCTTGGCTCGTGGTCCCTTCCCCCAGCTTCAAACCCAGTAGTGGCTGGTTGATTTCTCCTCCCATCACGTCTCTCTGACCCACTCTGCGGCTTCCCTCTCCCATGCTTAAGGACCTTCTGTTTACTTTGGACTCAAAATAATCTCCCTATTTTAAGGTCAGCTGTTTAGCAACTTTACTTCCTCCTTGATATATATATGAAGCCTATTTATAGGTTCTGAGGGTTAAAACATGGACTTCTTTGGACAGGCTGTCATTCTGCCTACCACAATGCCCATGTCCATCTTCCTGCAGAACTCTGCTTACCTCCATCATTCCACGCAGGAAATACCATCATAACATTTTGGTTTTGGTTTTGTGTTTTTGAAATGTCACTGACATGTAACTTGGTGTGAATTTAAGGTATACAATGTCCTGATTCGATACATTTATACATTCTTGTTGTATTTGTATAGTTGTCATTCTTCCTGACTTAACTTTGACCTTCTTTAAGATCTGTTCATTTTTGATCCCTATATTAAGAGTAAATAACAGACCCTCAGTAAACATTTTGGATGACTCAAGCACCTAGTGATAACCGAGATTCCCTTTAAAGGATCAGCACAGAAGAGGGATTAACCTGTGCCCAGTAATTAGTTATTTATGTTCATAATTCCATTTCTATGAAAATGGGTCAACCAATATGTGATGTTAATAAAAATTACATTACACATTACTCTTACTGCTATACTAACATTTACTGTTTTTTATATATCGGACATTGTTGTTAGTGCTTTTCATCTGTTAATTCATTTAGTTTTTACAACGATCCTCTGATACAGGTACAATTTCTATTGCCCATTTCATGAATGCTGAGGCATGAGACATTAAGTAACTTGCCTGTTATCAGCCAGCTTGGTATACAGTAACTCTGGGCTATTCACTTTATTCTGCCAACCCAAACAATCCCTTCTGTGGGATTCAGTCTACATGAATGGGAGGTCGCTATTGTTAATGTGAAATTTTGTTTATTTCTCATGAAACTCAATAGCCTTTAGCCTCACGGGTTTAAGAAATACACTGAATGAATTAGCTGGCTGCATCCGAGATTTTTCAGGCGGGCAACTTCTCAGACCTCTACACCATGGGCCTCAAGTGTAAAAAGCCAGCCGTGTAGCATCTTTCAGAACTACCTTGGTCTTTGGGGAATCCTTGGGCCTAACCGTGAGTCCACGCACGATCGTTTTGTCCCAGGAGAAGGCCAGAGAGCCAGGGAGGACCGATGGGAGAGGCGCGCGTTGAATCTGCGGTTGTTCACAGCGTCCGCTCTTCACGCGGCCTCCGGAGGACACGCCATCGCCTCAGCTCGTCAGCAAATTCTGTCTTCTCAGCACTTCTGAAGGGGGAGCCCTGGAAGGCGTTTCGCTCTGACACGCCGGTTTCTCTTACGCTAGAAAGTTACGGACGCCCTTTTACGACAGAAGAGAGCCGTTTCCCGGCAGCCCCCTCGCTGCCGCTGCTGTTGCGTTAGCGGCGGCGCGCGCGCCTCTGCACGTGCTCGCCTGCGGACGGTTGTATTCTGGTTGATTCTGTGCTGTGGCAGACGACTTTGTTTAGAGAGCTGACGACTTTTTTCACTGAGCTCAGAGCTCTCGTTGAACAGGAGCCCCGTGCGGTCTGGGAAGGGGAGGAGAAGGCGAGCAGGGCTTGGCGGGAGCAGCGTCGCCTCAGGACGCCTTGGGGAGCCCCGGGGAGAGCGAAGCCCTTTCGCCTGCACTCCGCGGGCCTGGCGGGCTGGAGCCTCCCTCCGATCTCACGTGGCAGCGCGGCCGAGGCAGGACTTCTGGCCGAAGCCGGGACGGTGCCTCGTGGAGTCAGCCTTCATGTTGGTCTTCCGTGGCCGGCCTCCTCAAACCGTCTGTAAGAACCGACTGAGTAACTTATTCACGATGAACTCACCAAAATTACATATTGCTTTATTCTAGTGCAATCCAAGGCGGGGGGGGGGGGGGAATTGTTTAATGGAAAGCTAGCATGTAGATTAATTCTTATACATTGTAAGCATCACAGAGAGCACATAATTATGGTGCAAACTGGCCTTCTGCCCTTCCCCCACCTCAAGACGGAGTGCTGGTTTGACCTGGATTCAGCGTCGGTTGAGCACCTGCATTTGACTTGATTGACAGGGTGCATCCTAGTAATGCTGGGCAGCTCTGGTGGATTAGGCAGCCTGGGAGACAGTGGCAGCCCAGCCTTTTCGCTGCTCTGCGGTGAAATTCTCTCCTTAGAGGCCGCACAGTGGCTGTGCGTCCCTCCCTGGCTTCTAGCGAATCCTCTCCACCACCTCCCACTGCTGCTCTTAATTCTCTTCGGAGGTGATTTGCTTGTTTTTATTTTTTATTTAGTAGTTTTTTTCTTCTCTGAGAATCTGAGAATTTTCAGAGTTTTCATTGGAGTGTAGCTGATTTACAATGTCGTGTTAGTTTCCGCTGTAGAGCAGTGTGACATACCCACTGTTTTTGAGAGTCTTTTCCCATTTAGGTCATTACAGAGTATTCAGTAGAGTTCGCTCTGCTATACAGTAGGTCCCTATCATTTATCTGTTTTATATAATCAGTTCGGTTCAACCACTCAGTCATGTCCGACTCTTTGCCACCCCCTGGACTGCAGCCCACCAGGCGTCCCTGCCCATCACCAACTCCCAGAGCTTACTCAAACTCATGTCCATTGGGTCGGTGATGCCAACCAACCATCTCATCCTCTGTCGTCCCCTTCTCTTCCTGCCTTCAATGTCTCCCAGCATCAGAATCTTTTCCAGTAAGTCAGTTCTTCACATCAGTTGGCCAAAGTGTTGGAGTTTCAGCTTCAGCATCAGTCCAGGTAAGAATTTTCCAGGCAAGAGTACTAGAGTGGGTTGCCATTTCCTTCTCCAGGGGATCTTCCCAACCCAGGGATGGAACCCAGGTCTCCCGCATCGTGGGCAGACGCTTTACCCTCTGAGCCACCAGGGGAGCCCTTTGTATATAATAGTGTGTACACAACTGTTTCCTAACTCTCCTGCCTGCTTCTTTGATCTTTCTTCATGTTACTACCTCTTCTTCAGTTTCCTCTTGTTTTGAGGAATAAAATGTCGTGCTTGACAGTGGAGTTTGGAGGCTAGACTCCAACAGAAGCCTTACCTTTTTCACACTTGACTGAGGTAATTTTTATTCTGTATAAAACATGACAAACTCCTTTTGAAATGAGATTTTTAATGTTTGAGTATTATTCTGAAATACTGTGATTCACATTTGGGAGTTGTGTGGGTGGGAGTTCATTCTGTAGGAACTGAAAAGCTGTAATTTGTGGTTACTCCAGCATCTGGTTAAATATACATTAAAAATCAGACAATTATATATAATAATGGCATAGAATTAAGTACTCTCATTTTCCAGTGCTTGTGGGTCAAGATGTTCAGAATTAACTATTGAAATCCAATACAGAAAATTGGTCTTTTTGTATACATATGTTAAAATGTATACATATAATGCTGAAACATATATTTTTCTTAGTTTCAATAATTTCTCAAAGGTTTTTGTCAAATTCTAGAAAGGTTAAATTTTTCCTAAATTATCTGTGATTCTAATGTCAGATTTCTTGGAACATATAACTGGACAGTAAAAATTTTTAACAAAATTTTACAACAAAAAAGTCTACACAGGTGAGCTCTCACACATGAATCCTCCTCCTCTTTTAATCTTTTATCCTTTGTGGACTTATTTTCCCCTTTTCCATTAGAGAGGATTTGGTGACCATCAATGGTTTTTAGAAAAAGCAAATGTGTCCAACATTGAAGGGTTCATCATTTGGTGTAAAAGAGATTCATTTTAATGTTCTGTTGGGTGTATACCTGTGCAGGCAGATGCCCTAGGAAGTGCTTTACAGCCTGGGGCATTCTTTTTTGTTCATAACACTTCTAATTCATGATCCCCCAGGAAAGAGAAGAGTACCAGATACTATGTGCTCTTCAAAAGCAAATCTGTCATTTCTGTGTTATTTTCCTAACTTGGATCTTAGATGTGGTATATTCAGCAGCTGGATCATTGCCATTTGATAAATTCCAATGGAGTGTTACCATGGAGAATTCGAGGAACAGTAGAGTTAATGAATTTTAGCCACCCTTTCATTCTGTTCCACTCATCTTTCCATCCTCGTTGATATCCACAAATTCCAGGGAAGCTCTTGCCTCAGGGCCTTTGCACTGGTTGTTCCCTTTGTCTGAGATGCTCTTTACCAATTACTCATTTTCTCATGTCCTCCCGGTTGCTTTTCCATCCCACCATGGAAGCCTTTCCTGACATCCCTGTCTAAAATGTTGAACCCTCTCACATCTTAGAACCCTCTCTGCTCTTACTTGCTTTATTTTTCTTCCTGGTCCCCACCATCACTTGATGTAGAAATCTTTATGTAATTGCATCTTCTCTGCCCATCATACCCACCTTACCACCAGTAAGAGAAAATCTTTGTCTGTTTGTATAGTACCTGGAGTCTAGAATGGTACTGCACACTTGAGAAGCCCTCAGTAAAGATTTGTGGAGTAAATAGGTGAGATGCAAATATTCTCCTCCAGTAGGATAGAAGGAGGCTGAACACCAAAAGTGATTATGACTTATTTTGTTCCCTCAAAGTAAATTGTCAAGCCAAGACAGTATGGTGCTACAGGATATAATTTTCCAGATATATTCAAAATATATCTCATTTTCTAGCTATTAAATAATAGCACACCATAGTCATATTGCTGGATCACTTCAGAAGAACACAGCATAGTCACAGAGATAAGTCCACGAATCTGTTCTGAAATGAAGGACCATGAGCAATAGCCCTTAACTGCGGTTCCTCTGAGATGGATGTCCTGTAAGGTTCATCAGTGGGTTGTTGACCAGCCACCATCACTGAGAGTCAGTAACACAGGTTGGTGAGAACAGAGACTTTGGATCTGACTTCCTGGGTTCAAATCCCACTTCTACCACTTAATAATTGCATGGCCCTTGGGCAAGCTAGTTAGCAGCATTAAGCCCCAGTTTCCCCAGCTGTAAAATGTGAACACTAACAAGACCTGCTTTGCAGAGTAGGTATGAAGATTCACTCAGTCAATGCTGCTGCTGCTGCTAAGTCACTTGAGTCGTGTCCGACTCTGTGCAACCCCATAAACGGCAGCCCACCAGGCTCCCCCATCCCTGGGATAGTCCATGCAAGAACACTGGAGTGGGTTGCCATTTCCTTCTCCAATGCATGAAAGTGAAAAGTGAAAGGGAAGTCGCTCAGTCATGTCTGACTCTTCAAGACGCCATGGACTGCAGCCTACCAGGTTCCTCCATCCATGGGATTTTCCAGGCAAGAGTACTGGCAATGGGGTGCCATTGCCTTCTCCACACTCAGTCAATAAATGCACATTATTCAGCACAGTGCCTGAACAAGGCTAGTATTCAATCATCTTAATTAAATAGCAAGAAAGATAAGTTATTAAAATGAGAGTGATAATAATAACAATGTAGAGTCATATAACAGTTGCTTTTAAAGGTATTATGACTTTGTTGTTAGATCCTAATGCATTTCTTAGCAAAATAGGTAAGTTCTTATTGATATTAAGAAATTCATGTTTAAATGGGCAAAGAACTTGAATAAAAATTTCTACAAAGAAAATATACAAATGGCAACAAGTATATAAAAATGTGTTCGACATCTCAGATCATTAGGGAAATGCAGAACAAAGCCAAAGTGAGATACCCCTTCATACCCAGTAGAATGGCTATTATCCAAAAACAAACAACAGAAAGCCAGCACTTGTAAGGAGATAGAGAAATTGGGGTCCTTGCGCCTTGCCGGTGGGATAGTTAGGTGGTCAGCTGCTGTGGCAAACAGTGCGACGGCACCCCAGAACATCAAAAATAGAGTTACCGCAGGATCAGCAACTCCAGTGTGGAGCACAAAGCCAAGGGACTGAAGGCAGGGGCAGAGACAGACATCTGTACACACATGTTCATAGCAGCATTCTTCACGCCAGCCGAAGGTGAAACCAGGCCAAACTGTCCCTCACTGAAACAAAAGGCATATCCGCAGGTCTCCCTGGGAAAGAGCCAGCATGCCGCCACTCCCTGGTCCTTCACACCTGGGTGGCCCTTCCAGTTTACAGAGCATACGAGCAGGTGCCCCGTGTGACATCCTCGCAGCCCCGCTCGAGGCACTAGTGTTCTTATTCCTGAGAGNCGCAGGTCTCCCTGGGAAAGAGCCAGCATGCCGCCACTCCCTGGTCCTTCACACCTGGGTGGCCCTTCCAGTTTACAGAGCATACGAGCAGGTGCCCCGTGTGACATCCTCGCAGCCCCGCTCGAGGCACTAGTGTTCTTATTCCTGAGAGAAGGGGATCTCAGCAAAGTTAATGACGTAGTACTCAAGGTTACGTTACTGGCAAGTTCAACATCAGGACCTCTACATCAGTCCTCCCCTTGACAAGATCTTCTTCCCCTCCACAAATGAATCCCCGACCCCATTTTAAGCAAGATAAAAGTACTATTCTTGAACCTGCCTCCCACCTCCCACCCCATCCCACCTCTCCAGGTTGCCTCAGAGCACAGGTTTNGAGGAGAAGGGGACGACCGAGGATGAGATGGCTGGATGGCATCATGGACTCAATGGACGTGAGTCTGAGTGAACTCCGAGAGATGGTGATGGACAGGGAGGCCTGGCGTGCTGTGATTCATAGGGTCGCAAAGAGTCGGACACGAATGAGCGACTGAACTGAACTGAACTGAACTGATATCCCTTCTTGGAAAGGTAATATCCGATCTTTCATGTCTGTGTCTCCTTAATAAGGCACTAAATCCTTCCGTACTCTGAGATTAATTTCTGATTCTCTAACTGGCTCCATTGAACAAAGTTTGCATCAATACTGCAGTCTTTTAATGATTACAGATTTTAATTAAGCTTAATCTGGTAGAAATGAGAGCAATGTCTTCAACCGCCATTTGCTGTCTTATTTCATCTCCATGAAGCATCACTGGTCCTACCTCTTGGCTTCCCTCTCAGCCTCCTGCTGTGTCTATTTGGGTTCCATTTGACAGACGGTTGGTGAATGCAGTCAGTCATCTCCTGGGCTTTCTCGGCCTTCAGGTGGTGCTAACTTTACTTCCTGGCAGTAAGAGTGGCTGAATGCACTTTTCTTCAGTCCACTCATAAGTGAACAGGAGCCTGGCGGATGAGATCTATGCTGGGTGCTTCCGTCAACCCTTGGAACACTAGCCCCCTAGGGGTGTGTTTCTACCCATCGCTGGCATCCTGTAGACCTGAGATGGTCTCCAATGAAACCTGCATGCATCCCCAGAGTGCCTTCAAGGGCAATACTCCTGAACCCAGAATAGTCTCTGCTTCTCACCCTCTGGTCTCTGTTACTGTGAGGTTATGAACCACATCTGTGAAGAATCAAATCCCCCAAACTGAGAACCCTTTCTGCTCTGCTGCAGAGCTTTGTTCAAGGAGATCAGGGTCCCTGACAGTCAGAGGATCTCGGGGCACAATCGCACGCCTTCCTCCTGGTGGTTTCCAGCAGTTGCCGTGTGCAGTAGGATTGCATTGGTTTTCTTTTGTTTTGTAACAAATTATTACCCACTAAGACTTTCCCCAGTGGCTCAGCAGTAAAGAAAGTACCTGCAATGGAGAAGACATGGTTTAGGTCCCCAGATCTGGAAGATCCCCTGAAGAAGGAAATGGCAACCCACTCCAGTATTCTTGCCTGCGAAATCTCATGGACAGAGGAGCCTGGTGAGCCAGAGGCCATGGAGTTGCAGACACAGATATGACTGAACAACAAATCACCCACAAAGCAGTTTGCAACCACATCGCTGAAGAACTCACCATTCAGTGGGATGTACATCCAGCTGGGTTCTCTGAGCAGTGCACTGCAAGGTTGAGAGAAGAGTCCACCGGGGCCATGTCTCACCACAGCAGCAGCTCTCACCTAAACCTCACAACCGTTGCAAGAATTCATTCTTTACAGCTTTAAGACCAATGTCCCCATTCCCTGACTGACTGTCCGGGAAAAGGGGTTCCCACACCTCTTACCACGCAACTCCTCCCTCTGTCTTCAAGCCTGTCACATGGGTCCCTCCCATACTTTGCATCTCTGGCTTCCCCTTCTGCAATCAGCTGGAGAAAACTTCTCCTAAGAGGCTCTTGCCACAGGATCAGGCCTACCCAGGTCCTCTCCTTGTTTTACAGCCACCTGTGCCTTTCAATATAACTTGAACTTGGGGATGACATCTAAGCATGGTACCAACCCCAGCAACTGCAGGCAAGATGTGTACACTGCACATGGGGATGGAAATTTTGGGGGAGACTTC
The DNA here is from genome assembly GCA_006410875.1 of Neotragus pygmaeus. Taxonomy (NCBI): domain Eukaryota; kingdom Metazoa; phylum Chordata; class Mammalia; order Artiodactyla; family Bovidae; genus Neotragus; species Neotragus pygmaeus. The sequence continues at coordinate 558,572 of SJYV01023152.1, forward strand.
TAGAACACTGCCTACATTAGGAATAGAGAAGAAAAAGTTATGAGAGGATATTGGCTGCCTCTGCTGCTGCTGCTAAGTCGCTTCAGTTGTGTCCGACTCTGTGAGACCCCACAGACAGCAGCCCACCAGGCTCCGCCATCCCTGGGATTCTCCAGGCAAGAACACTGGAGCGGGTTGCCATTTCCTTCTCCAATGCATGAAAGTGAAAAGTGAAAGTGAAGTTGCTCAGTCGTGACCCCATGGACTGCGGCCCACCAGGCTCCTCCCTCCATGGGATTTTCCAGGCAAGAGTACTGGAATGGGGTGCCATTGCCTTCTCCAACTGGCTGCCTCAGTAAGCTGTTATTATTAGTTTTGCTATTTTTATTACATCTACATAACGAGTTGGTGGAAAGCTGTATCAAGGGTATGAACGCAAAGTGTGCAAGAAATACTTTAAAAACTTTTTATTTCTAGATGACTGCAGATTCACATGAAGTTACTAGGAATACTATGGGGAGACACCACCCCTCCCCCACACTGGTGAAGTCTTGCAAAGCTGTGGTTAACATCACAATGGAAGACTGACACTAGTTCAGGCAAAATCCAGAACATTATCTGCCTACAAGGGTGCCCTTCTGTAGCCATTCTGACTTTCCTCCCCCCTCCCCATTCTGGAACCTCTGAAACCACACATGTGTTCCCATATCTATAATGCAGTCGTTTCAAGATACTATGTGAACAGAATCATACAGAGTGTTAACTTCTGTGACTGGCTTTTTTCACTTAGTGTAATTCCCTGGAGATTTGTCCACAATTTGTTCATGTTTGTTGCTGAGCAGTATACAATGAACATTTATTTTTGTAAGTCAAATTTTTTTTCACTCAAATGCCACCACGAGCTGCCTGGGAGTAAACATCACATCGTTCATTCAGTCTCAGTGAAACCCTCGTCTCCTTCAAACTCTTGACCAGGGAATTAATAATGCTTTTTAATCTCCTTCTTCTTAATGGATATTTTTGGAGAACAAATACCAAAAACCTTGCTCTTTCTGTTTTGCAACCTGCCGCATATTTAACTGCAGCAGGAGCTCAGAGTCAACATAGATGCAGATGAGGAGAAAAGGCAAATATAAGTCAAGAAATAGACCCTCAAGTGAGACCTTGCGCTATAATAAACTCTGTGGAGTGTCAGTTTAAAGGAGAAGTCCCAGAGCATTCACAGGACCCTGCGCTGGTGTCTGGGTACCGCCCATGCTGGGGGTGAAGGAGGGTGAGCGAGCATAACTGCGTGTGTTACAAGGATGCGTGTGAGCACCATTGTAGCTCCCAAGGCACCACCACAGAGCGTCCTGTTGAAACTCACAACCACCTTCTGAGAAAGAGTATGAGACAGTTCTTTCTCATTGTAAAGATGATGGCAATTCGACTCACTGATTTTCCTTGCAGGTTTGTGGGAGTGAAAACACAGAATAATACAGATAAACGTTCTGATATGTGGCTCAGTGTTTACTGCTGCATGGTAACTATTTACCTGCCAAGAGTGTACTGTCCCACCATATTTATAGAGCTAATAATCATCTTTTCTATGGGAAATTAGAGAATAATTACAAGAGGTGGTATTTGGGATGGAAAAGAAACAAATGGAGTTCTTTGAAATAAAAAAGGAGACAACTGTAAGAAAAACAACACTGAAGTTTACCCCATGAGTGCAGGAACTCTCTCTTGTTTTTTTCACTGCAATATGGTTAGTGCCTATCACAGCGTATTCCAAGGTATAGAGGGGTGGGTGTGTGTGTGTTTAATGTATATATTATGAGATATATAGAGGTGTGTGTGTGTTCATAGTGAATTATAAAAGAAATAAAAATTTTTGAGAAAAATTTATTATAGCTACATATAAAAGACCTAATTAAAATGCCAGATGAGTGCATACAATTCTCTCAATAAGATACATAGATGTTTAACATCCATGGATGTTCCACTACTATGGTGCATAATTTTATTCTGTTCTTTTTTTAATTAATAATTTTTAAATGAATAAAACCCAACCNAGCTACATATAAAAGACCTAATTAAAATGCCAGATGAGTGCATACAATTCTCTCAATAAGATACATAGATGTTTAACATCCATGGATGTTCCACTACTATGGTGCATAATTTTATTCTGTTCTTTTTTTAATTAATAATTTTTAAATGAATAAAACCCAACCTAGGAAGTATATTAAAAATCTTGACATTGGTAAATGTAGTATACTCAGGGAAGGGCTTATTCTTTTACATGTTTGTCAATCCTTTGAACACAAAGTCCAGTAGATACTTAATTATTAATCGGTTTGAGATTCCACTCTCAAGTTTGGATTGTGTCTCCCTCTGAAAGTTTATCGAGTGATGCTCTCACCCAGCTGGCACGTCAGGCCACTCACAGTGGGTATTGATCACCATTGACACGGCCACTGCGGAGAACCAGACTCTCATGGGCTGTTTGCTGGGGGCTTGTAGCAATGACCTTCACGTAAACTTGGGAGACTGACAGTTTACTTACAATCGCTATTCTCCAGAGGAATTCAAAACACACCTCTGTCAGTTCCCATGCAAACAGTCGTGTGGTTTTCTTTCTCTGAATATCCTCCTGTCTACTTCCCTTGCTGCCACACTCTGCAGGTAAAATCTCAAGAAAGTTCTCTGTTTTCATAACCGTGTAACATACAGCTTTTCAAGAAGGCACGAGAACTTCTCTCCAGAAAAGTTCGGGAAACCTTAGCCATCTCCCTAATCTGATCTAAAAATCATGTTTTACTTTATCACCCACACTTAGGTGATCCCATGTGGGCACACGGCACATTTACGAGAGGCAGAAGGTGGGGAACAGGCTTCCCAGGTGGTGCTAGTGGTAAAGCACTGCCTGCCAACGCAGGAGATGCGAGTTCAACCCTGGGTCCAGAAGATCCCCCGGAGAAGGGCATAGTTGGCAGACAACAGCTGTGTTCTTGCCTGGAGAACCCCATGGACAGAGAGCTCAGTGGGCTACAATCCCTGGGGTCACAAAGAGTCAGACACCATTGGAGCGACTTAGCTCATGCACAAGGAAAGTGGAGAAAATACTGCCACCGAGACAAGTGAAACACGGATGACTTGAGACTGATTTTTCTCCTCAAGAATCCTGCCAATGACAGAAAGGATCTCTTCATCACTGGCTGCAGGCCACAGATCTATTTTGAATGATTGCAGCTCTCGCCCATATGAGGTAAACACAAAATAAATAAGCGTATCTCATTCTCATTCACTGTATTGATTGGATATAATGTTTCTCAGCCCAATTATAATATATTCCTGAAAATGTCTGAACTCTCTCAAAGAAAGCAACCCTCCAGGCCGACAAGGTTGATTATTCATTTACGTGCTGTGCATATGTGAAATGGTGCCAGGTGTTTAATACACTGCAAGACACTGAGAGAGAAGCTTCAGACTGGCGAGGCCCTTCCCTATGGAGAGCTTAGTAACCCCTTTGGGGATGCAGAATGACAGTAAACAAATCAACAGTAAATAGTAAGGTAAGTTAACGTGTGAGCGCTAGATGCTGTGGAGAAGGTGAATAGTGTGGCGGGGCAGTGGTGGGGAAGTTACTTTACATTGTGTGGTTAGCACCCTCCCTCTCACACACACACACACAAAGATGGCATAAAAGCCTTGATGTTGAAGCAGGAAGGAGGCGCAGAGCCCTGGGGAGACCAGCGTCACTGCCTGGACCAGGCAGGAGCTGAGTCCTTTCAGACCAGCAAGAGTAGGGCTGCTGAGTCGGTGAGAAGCGGGAGGTGGTCCACAATGACGTCAGCTAGGAGGAGGGCCCACATCGCGGGGACTCTGAAATGTGGAATTGTTTGGAGTTTGTTCTAAGAGGGATGAAGAGTGCTGAAGTCTCTGGCAATGTCCCAGTGGACAAAGGAAGAATTTTTCTATAAAAAATGTTCTGGTTGCTGAGTGGAGGCGAGACCGCACCAAACAAGGTCGAAGTTCACTGGATCACTGTGGTTTGGATCCAGGGAGAGGGGCCTGAAGAAGGATGGAAGGAGGAGGAGATGGCGGCACCTGGGTGGCTTTAATGCATCTGGGGGCGAAGGTCCTAGAAATTGTTGGTGGATTAGATGGAGTGGGGTGAACAAAGAGAACACATTGGCTCCTGGCTCCTCCAGGAGGGTGGGGCGGTGGCAACAGTGTATGTCAAGATCTGGATAATTTCCGTTTAGGGACCTGTGTCCTGGCCAACCACAGTGCCCGGACCTTCGCCTCCATCCAGGAGGGGAGAAACACCACGGACAACAGACGCTCTGGACCAATTCCTCTTCAAACCTGAGGACCAGACCTTCAGTGTGAGATGGTATTTGTCAGAATAGAGCACATTCTCCCCAAGCTGTTAGGTGGATATTAAACACATCTGAATAACTTAAGATAAATATGCACATTAAGTCAGAGTAAAAACCTCTCAACTTGTTAGAGAAGGTAATGGAAAACCAATGTTCCTTGTAAAGAAGAACACACTCATGAAGAGCGCTACACTTGGTTGGGAACAAAAGTTAACGGAAGCATGTCTTTTATGTATGAGTTTCCAGGAACACTTGGACAGTGCTTGGACTGTGATCATTTTTCCAGGGACAGGTGCAAAGCATATTATTAATCTGGGTGATGTCTTCACTTTCTTTTTGTTCACACCCTGCAGGAATATATTTTAGGATTTTAGACAGTTGGGTATCAATAATTTTCACAGATTAAATTCTACTCTGATCAGTGAGGAGAGACGAGCCGTTCAGCAGGAATGCCCGTCAGGTAGGGTGGGAAGGAAGTGCAGGTGCATGAGCATCCCACCTTCCTTGGTCGAGCTACGGGACCCACGGGGTCCGTGTGTCTGGCTGGCTTCTCTTTTTGCTCTGATTCTCTGCCTGGCAAAGCTGCCACCGGCCACAGCCACTCCAGTGGGCCCTCAGCAGGATCTTGACAACTGGAAGACATTCTAGCAGCCCTTCCCTTCTGCTCAAAGGGCTGCTTCCCTCGTCCTTAAACCTGCCTCAGCCTCTGCAGTGGCCGGTCCTTGGAGGGGACATAACAGAACCAGTGTCCGGGAAACCTGTGTCTCCATCTCCAACTTACCAGGATCCCAGCATCACCCCTGGAACATGCAAGCAGGCAGTTCACAGAGGACTGTCTGATGGGCAGCAAGCACAAGGAAGGATGCTGGAAATCAACCCTAACCATATCCACAGTACGCCTCAGTGACAGCCCTGGTTTGACAAGGATGGCACATTTGTAAATGTTCAATAGTATACAGCCTTGGCGAGAGCGTGTGTCAGGCAATCATTCATTTCAATGCCCGTTGACAGGACGTGAGCATAATAATGAAAATACCTGGAGAACAATTAGATAGCATGTGTATCAGGGCAGATAGGCTCTGTGCTGTTAAAATAATTTCCTGGTTCTCAATGGCTAAACACAACACAATTCCGATTTCTAGTTCATAACCATCCAGCACTGTTGGTGGGAAGAGGAGGAAGAGGGGCCATTCTTCTTCACCCAGCCACTCCAGGGTCTTTCACTTAGTGACCCCACCTCCACTGGGTCAGCCCAAGTCCTCCCACGGGCCTTTGCATCCAGCAGGTCAGGAAATAGAGAATGTGCAGAGGAGGTGAGGGGAGGTTCCAGCAGCCTCGGGGCCAGACTTCCCTAGTCCAGAGCTGAGTGACGTGGTCTTGTCCACCAGCTCTGGGGATGTGGGAAGGGGTCAGCTCTGTGCTCTGTGTCAGGGGCAGGAGGCCCTGACCAAGCTGAGAAGCTCCTTGTCCAGAGCGCTAAGTCTATAAACAAAGAAGATGCCTCAGCAGTGATGGAACCACATCTCTCACCCTCACAGGTGACCCCAAGTCTTAGTCCTTGAACTTTCTTCCCTTCTGTTGTTCTGAGCGCTTTGCTTGCTAATTGCATGTCCACACCGAGGCTTCAGTCCACACAGATCCAGACACTGCCTTGTCTATGTCTGTAATAAAATGAATCTATAGATTTGCAGTTAATGGGACATCCTCAAAGTGTACCCAAGACTTCACAGCCTGTAAGTCAGAGGGGCAGGTAATGCCCTAGGGCAGAGATGTGCTGTTTATAGGAAAAAGATGTGCTCCAAATGACCCATTTTATCCAACAAGCTTTCGTTTATAAACAAGTTCTTTTCCTTCATGTTTATTTTATTTCAGCAAATAAAACATTTGTCACTTTAATCATTCAGTTGACCAGTCTCTCCTCTGCTTGTTTTTTGTCCATTGTGATGCAAATTACACAGGCAAAAGTAATGGGCACTTTTAAATTGATAAAGTATTGAAGAATATCATAAATTTATGATAGCTGACACAGCAAATATGGATCCATTATACAAATCAAGTCTTTAAAAGTTAAGGGATTTTCCTAGGCTATTTATGCTTTTACATTATATTACCTTACGAGATAAGAATATTAGAAAAAAAACAGCAAAGGAAACCCTTCAAATAACACACAAATAAACACCTAAAAAATAAAAATGTTTATAAGAAAGTATTATATGCTTGTTCCTTGTCTCTTCTCTTAAAGATGAACTAATCTAAGTGGCTATAAATACCATTTAAGTCACTTCTCGTGGCACTGATTGGAGGAGGTTATTTATAATGCAGCTATTTAAAGGTGGTAATTGAAAAGCAGATTGGGTTTATCACGTTGTCCTCCAGGTAATAGCATTGTCTCAGAGTTTAGGGAATGCTGAAATAGAGTTACTCTTCTCTTTTCTTTGGGTTTTAATGGAGTCTTGACTCTCTGTTCAAGTATTTCTTCTGAAACTTTGTATGGATGGGGAGTTAGGGACAGGAGATAAAGTTTAAAGAATGTGTCTCCAAATGCCCAATTATTGTGTCCGGTGAAATGGATTGATATTCGTGGGGCACATTATTCTTACTTAAACAAGAGGCCATTACAATTTTCTTTAGAACACGATACTGTATGGTCATCTTCCTCTGTCATGGAAACACCCAAATAAACATGAAGGGGATGACTTTTCATTTACTTTCAGGAGAAATGTGCTAAACCCTTTCCTTCACTATTCATTTAATCCACGTGCTACACTCTTAGTCCCTAAAAAAGCACATTTACTTAATCTTTAAGAACAGCTGCTGTGATTTATGTGGGAGACAACTTTTAATTCTGTCTTTTCAGCACCTGCAAGATGCTTTTCAAGGGTGTGAGGTTTTGATTGTTCCAAACTTTATGTCATAGTTGAAGTAGATTTCTGTCTATAGCTGATATTTAGCAGTAATTTGTAGAGGGTGAGGGCTGGAATGCTCCCTGCCTGTTAGCAGCCAGCTATGTTCTGGCACTTTCCCTGCTACTTACTTTGAGTTTTGAAAGATGGCAAGCATGGGGCTTTCTTCGTAACTCAGACGGTAAAGAATCCACCTGCCAATGTGGGAAACTCGGGTTCAATCCCTGGGTCAGGAAGACCCCCTGGAGGAGGGCATGGCAACCCACTCCAGGATTGTTGCCTGGAGAATCCCAGGGACAGAGGAGCCTGGCGGATTTCAGTCCATGGGATCGCGAAGAGTCAGACACAGCTGACAGAGTGCACACATGGACTTTTGTGCAGGCCTCCAGTTTGTAAGTCACAGCTACGTGCCTGAGGGAGACATTGGGCCTCACTCTGCATCTTTTCTTATCTCATACCCAGGATAGTTACCTGAGTTCTGAATGAGCAGCCTCCTCCTGCTCTCGCGTGGAAGGTCTTGGTTGATTTCGCAAGATGAAGCCTCCTTTGTTTTCTTAGCCTAGCTGCATGTTTGCTTCTGGTTAATAGTTTGCTCTGTGATGAATAGATGACTCCATAGATACACTGACAGATAGTCTGCCGTACCTATCAATCTGTCTACGTGTGGGTACAATAGAAACCTTGTTGCAAGTTTATAACATGGGCCAAATAAGGTTTTCTTGGGATTTCTCACTGCAGCTAGTTTTGACTTTGCTTTCTTGAAACTCTCCCAGGAAAAAAATCATTTTACAATTGTTCCTTTGTTTGGTTTCTTGAGGGCTTTCATGGTGGGATAATGTTTGGCGATGAGATCTGGGGAGGGTGGAGATGTGGCTTTTTTTTGTAAAGCGAGAGAAGAGTGATGGTAAAAGCAACAGGGACAGAGGTGGGAAAGCAGAGGACACACTCGGGGCATCACATAGAAAGAGTCGCTTCTGTGAAGCGGAGCACTCACAGTCGGCACCATATGGCCCCATCCCTGCGTGTGCTACATGGCCTTCTCTGCCTCCATCCTGCTGAAGAAGGGGGCTCCAGAAGGCCCCAAAGAGGCAGGGAGAAGCATCACAAGGCTGCTCTAGAGGAGTAAGGAGCAAGCTGGGGGCGGCTTCGTTTGCAGTCGAGGTGATAAAGATCAGTGGGAGCCAGGATATGTGGTAAAGTCAGAGCTAAAAGAAATTGCCTACAGACTGGATGGAAGGTAAGATAGGCAGAGATCAGAAGCTATTTATGGTCCCAGCAAGAGCATGCACAGTGCGGCCCCTCACTGGACAGGAAAGGGGACGTGTGGACAGGGGAGCTGAGGGCATCGATAGCTGTGTTGGCCACGCTGAGACCGAGGACTTTGCTTGATGTCCACGCATTAGGGCCATTGAATATGTTAGCCCAGAACTCCGGGGAATGGCGACCTTTCCGGATAGAGACATTTCAGAGTGAATTCATGCACAGGTGATACTTAAAATCAAGTGACCGAAGGACCTGGTCAAGAAAAGAGAGAGAAGAGGGATCCCAAGCCCTCGATCCCCTCAGCAGGGACTGGTCAGAAAGATTAGGACACAGTAAGAGCAGAAGGGCAGGAGGCTCTGGGGTGGACGAGCGGGGGAGCTGCTCCCTGGGAGCCGAGAGGGCAGGCGGACAGCGATGCTGATGCAAGCTGAGAGGCCGCTGAAAGGAGTGGACGTGTGCGTGAATGCACCCAGCCGTGCATGCGGCTCCCATCAAGGGAAAGGACCGCGTCTGGTTTCCTACCCTTCCAGGACTCGAAGCCTCGAAGAGAGATGGACGCACGTGGAATTAAGCCCCACGTTTCTGACCCCGTGGGAGTGATCAGTGATGGGAACCTCAGCTCACATTCTCCGGGGCAGTTAACGGCAACCTGGGTCTGAGCTAGGCTTGGAAGCCCGGTCAAAATCTTATTGGGCTGGTTTTCAGAGCAGCGTGTTTATGGAGAAAGAGCAGAGACATAAGAACACAGGCACGGGAGGCGCGGTGCAGAAGACACAGGACTGAGCAGTGATGGGGATCAGGGGAAACGGAACGTGGAGTCAGGCTGCAGGTGGAGCAAGGCCTTCTGCAACGCGGAGGAGACGCTGCCCGTAAAGCGCACCCCTCCCTGCCGCGTGACCTGTGGCTCCGTCTCAGCACTGACAGCGCCGGAGACACTCACCGAGGATTGCTGCGCACTCACCTCCTCACCCGTCAGCGACCCAGAGACCCGCCCGGGCCACTCTGAGCGGCCCTGGAGGCTGACTGCAGGCGGAGGACAGGCGCGGCGCAAGCAGAAGCCCAGCGTTGTCTACACGGCGGGAGCACTCTGTGCGATGTTTCGGGAGGCTCCCAACGACTCAGGCCTCACACGCTTTTCCTCTTGTTGTTAAGGCGCTCCGTCGTGCCCGACTCTTCGTGACCCTGTGGACCGCAGCACGCCAAGCCTCCCTGTCCATCACCAGCTCCCAGAGCTTGCTCAGACTCGTGTCCATGGACTCGGTGATGCCATCCATCCATATGTTCTCTGTCGTCCCCTTCTCCTCCCCCTTCAATCTTTCCCAGCATCAGCGCCTTTTCCAATGAATCAGTTTTTCCCATCAGGTGGCCGAAGTATCGGAGCTTCAGCATCAGTCCTTCCAATGAATATTCAGGACTGATTTACTTTAGGATGGACTGGTTGGGTCTCCTTGTTGTCCAACGGATTCTCAAGAGTCTTCTCCAACACCACAGTTCAAAAGCGTCAGTTCTTTGGTGCTCAGCCTTCTCTATGGTCCAACTGTCACATCCACACATGACTACTAGAAAAACCATAGCTTTAACTAGTCAGACCTTTTTTGGCAAAGTAGTGTCTCTGCTTTTTAATATGCTGTCTAGATTGATCATAGCTTTTTTTTCCAAGGAGAAAAGTCTTTTAATTTCATGGCTAAAGTCGCCATCTGCTGTGATCTTGGAGCTCAAGAAAATAACGTCTGACACTGTTTCCATTGTTTCCCCATCTATTTGCCGTGAAATAATGGGACCGCATACCATGATTTTAGTCTTTTGAAGGTTGAGTTTTAAGCCAGCTTTTTCATACTCCTCTTTACCTTCATCAAGAAGCTTTTCAGTTCATAATTTCAATGAAAACCAGGAAACATGTAATATGATTCTATCATTAGGTCTTAGTTAAATCTAGACATTGAATGGTTTTCATCATTATTCGATGATTGAGCCCATGAATAAAAATGCGTGCTTATTGAAAAACTGGAAACAGTGAATGTAACAATGAGCTTGTCTTTAAAATGAGGTCCTTCAGGTTCAGTTTTGAACCGTGCGTGTTAGGACAGACTTTTACTGTGGTCCTGAAATCATGCCCGGGTAAACTTTCTCAGGCTTCTCAGAAAGAAACAGGTAATTTGTTTTGATCATAACAGGTGTCTCAACACGAATCCAGGAATAACCTTGGCTANCAGTTTTGAACTGTGCGTGTTAGGACAGACTTTTACTGTGGTCCTGAAATCATGCCCGGGTAAACTTTCTCAGGCTTCTCAGAAAGAAACAGGTAATTTGTTTTGATCATAACAGGTGTCTCAACACGAATCCAGGAATAACCTTGGCTAATAACAATTTCAGAGAAATATAGGGAGAGACACAAGAGAATGAACAAGAGAGAGGGTAACCAGGTGTCAGTGAATGCCAGGTGACCCAGGTGAAGTGGGTCCTCATGTAGAGCAGGGTGCTGCCCGCCACCTTGTGGACACCAGCTGTACGCAGAAGGCTTTCTGCTTCCGGGGGACAGGATGCACGTAGGTGTGTAACTGCCGCTGATGAGTTTGCTGCTCCAATTTTCCATGTCTGCCAGTGTCCCCACTCCCTAACCTTGCGATTCCTCCCACTGAAGAAAAGCAATGTGCTTCCCCATTTCTTAGCTTTGAGCTTGACCAGTGATCTGCTCTGGTAAATTTCTGGCAGAGACAAGACCCTAAGCCTGGAGAAGCACGAGCCACGGACTCTGCTCTCTGACCTTCATCTTCATCTGGAGGAGAGGATGTTGTGTTGGCCTCTGGGGCCCCGAGGACCCTCATCTGACCCCCAGATGCTTGAGCTGGAGCAAACGTGTCCAGCCCAGTTCTGAGTCCCATGGGGTGATGGCTGATGAAGCCACTGAGTGTCGGAGGATGCTCATAACATAAATGTCTATTATGTGATGTTTGCAGCTGTGGGTACCAGATAGATACAGTGGCCAAGCATCAGAATATCCTTTTGGACATGAAGACAAAGCCAGCCAGGAGATGCAGTCAAGAATCACATGTTGTATATTTATGTCAATTAAATTATAAAATTTGCAATTCTTGTAGTTTACGATGATACATCTAAATGCCCAAAGGCTTCAGGAACAATGAATTTTTGCTTTGATGTAAGCTCTGTGAGTGTCAGAGGACATTCATTTTGACACTCATCAATATTTATGGATGTGTAATAGGATTTACATCAGCAGCGCAGAAAACCTTCTTGATAAATGCAACTGCCTCACAGTAAAATACAAACATAGGTCAGATCTCATGCGGAATTAGTTGTGAATGTGAACTCGGGCACCTCGAATGTGTCTCATCTACCACCAGGGGATGGATTTGCGTAACTTCATACGACTGTCATCATGATTGGTGGGAACAATAACAAGCCCTGTCTTTCCTACTACTCACAGGATTGTTAACCTGACCTCCGAATTCTCAGAAGCATCTGTGGGTGGGCTTTGTTGCTGTTCAGTCGCTTAGTCATGTTCGACTCATTGTGACCCCAAGGATGGCAGCACGCTAGGCTTCCCTGTCCTTCACCATCTCCCAGACTTTGCTCAAATTAATGTCAATTGAGTCAGTGATGCCATCCAACCATCTCATCCTCTGTCATCCCCTTCTCCTCTTGCCTTCAATCTTTCCCAGTGTGAGGGTCTTTTCCAGTGAGTTGGCTCTTTGCATCAGGTGGCCAAAGAACTGGAGCTTCAGCATCAGTCTTTCCAGTGAGTATTCAGGGTTGATTTCCTTTAGGATTGAGTGGTCTGCTCTCCTAACAGGTTTCAGTTACCCTACATAGTGTTATTGGCTGAAGTTGCCGTGGTTTATGTCAACCATTCCTTAATAAAGCTGAATTTAAAATAAAATTTTAAAAAATAACAGCTGCATGAAAAAGAGAGAATGAGAGAGGCATTTGGCCTTGTGGCCAGGTTGAGAGTGATGACCAAGCTTCAGGCAGCCTCCCCAGGCACCATGCTAGAGTCAGGGAGCTGGCTCTGACCTGCCGTGTGACCTCCCGTGGCCTCTGGTCAGCCAGAAGGAGGCAGCTCACTTCTTCTGCCAGCCTAGAGGGGCTTCTCTTACCTGACATTATAGCCGCTTTGCTGCTGCTGCTGCTAAGTTGCTTCAGTCATGTCCGACTCTGTGCGACCCCATAGACGGCAGTCCACCAGGCTCCCCTATCCCTGGGATTCTCCAGGCAGTGGGTTGCCATTTCCTTCTCCAGTGCATGAAAATGAAAAGTCAAAGTGAAGTCGCTCAGTCATGACCGACTCTTAGCTACCTCATGGACTGCAGCCTACCAGGCTCCTCTGTCCATGGAATTTTCCAGGCAAGGGTACTGGAGTGGGGTGCCATTGCCTTCTCCAATAGCCACCTTACAAGACGGTATATTCAGAAACCAGTCCTATGACTTAGTATCAGTGAGAGGAGAGGGAAGGAAAAATTTTGCAGATGAAGGAGCAAAAATCTGCTGTTATTTCAAAATGAAAATACCTACTCTCCATGCATGTTCAATAGGCAGAAGAATAGAAAATAAGACACGTTATAATATCACCTCCTCCCAGCCTCTGGCTTATTCCACTTTGATCCTCCTAATGAAATATGAAAATTCCCTGTTCCACACAGTCCTCAGTGTGAATGTACAGAGAAAAATAGGAAAAGGAGACGCCCCACCAAGAAGATTACTCTCTCCTCCACCCCTGAGCAGAGCTCTGTGCCACTGGCTCTTTGAGAGATCTAGAAAGTACATTTTCTGAAATGATGGATTTGCAGGAACATGCAGCAGAGCCTACAATTAGAATAATCTGACTCACACCACCCTGTTCTGAGCGCCGTCCCCAGCCCTGCAACAGGAAGGGTAACATGGGTCTGAGTGGACCAGCGTGGAGGGATGCGCACCCCATACTCGGGATGTGTCCACCCATTAGGAGCCCAGCGGCCTCTGCTGCTCTGTCTGAGGGGCCAGTGCTTCCTGCAAGTCAGAAAAGTCGCTGGGGATGAAGGGAGGCTCGGCAGTGTGCTTCTGTAGGGTTTTCACGTCTGTGCAGTGCCCCAAGCCGGGGATCGCGCAGAGGCTGATATAAAAGGGAACTGGGGACATGAACTGTCCCCACCCGAGGCTCTGTTTAGACAACCGCTCCTCGTTAGTGACCTTGGCAGCACTCACAAGATGAATGGTTAAAAACAAAATCGTTTCGAATTTGTGCTTTGATAAATGCCAACTCCTCCAAATCTCGATAAAGTGGACTATGTGACATTAAAATAAACGAGAACAGGCTCTGCAAACTACAGCACCGTCACACCCCCAAAGCAGAGTGAGCCTCAAGAGTGGAAGGAAACGGTAGCCCCCAGACCCTAGTCATTGCAGAGCTGCCGGGAGGTGACCCGTGACAGCCGGGGCCGCCTGTGTTGGCCTCAGTTACGTTCACACACACAGGCCAGTCTGAGGACACCCTGGTTGACAGCTGCTGTCATGTCTGGACCACAACAGAGAGAAAGCTCAAGATTTAGTAGCGGGAACTCATCTGATCCTAAGGACTAGGAATGGCTTGCTCATCAAGTAGATTTTTGGTTCTAAAGTTCTGGGTTCCCAATATTCATTTATACTAGAAAACATTGAAAATATACTTTGTAAAAATACTGAAAAGAGAAGATTATTATTAATAGTTCCATGGCTGAATTCACTTCTTTGTTACCCTTCTTTATGTGATTTTACATTGGTGAAATCTTATTATATATAGTATCTAAATTTTATTAGATGTAACATATATATTATGTAAATGTAATATGTAAAAAAATAATCCTTACAAGTATCAGTTTACTGGCTCCATGGTGTCCTCCTGGTGCTCTGTTGGCTGGAAGTAAATATTATTATCACCAATTTACTGATGAAGGATCTCAAAGAGGCCACAGAGTGGTCAAAGGCCATGTGGCCAGACCATAACTGGTCAGGACCTGTCTCTATAGCTTGGGCAGTTTCCCACCCTGTTCTCTTCCCCAGTTCTGGGGTCCTGACCTTCCATGGATCATGGCAATCACTTGAAGCCATTCCTTGAGGTTCTCTTCATCATCCCCTTGTGCTGAGACAGTTTAGGGGTAAATCAATCTGGACTTGGCGTCCTCCGTGGAGAGTCCTGTTATCTTTTCAGAGGAAGAAAATCACGAGCTATTCCTAGCAAATTGGTCACAGTCATGTTCTGATAACACACGTACCACTCTCTACGTGGACCAGGGGTGATGCTCATGCAGGAGGAAGCTGGACAGGGAGGTGGCTTAATCTTTGTTTTAAGCAACCAATCAGAGCCTCCTTTTGTGAGGAGGTGTCACACCCCTCACAGGGTACCACTTGCTGATGGACCTCATCCCTTCCGTGTGTGAGGAGCCTGGGGGGCACTGCTCATGCTGGAGGAATTCTGGGGGGACAGGGCATGTGGGTGGCGTCTGCAGACAGAGCCCAAAGCCTCTGCCAGCTTCGCTTTTGTCATCGCTATGTCACAACTCATCTTTCCGCATTCTCCAGACCACACGTATGGACGGCTTTCTGTGAGCAAGACCCGTGTCTGCCCAGGCCACCTGGCTGGAAAGTGCTCACACATCCCCACCTGTCCCTGGGGCTCAGCTGCGCCAACACTCACGCACACTCACACAGCCACACCTGAGTGGGTCCATGGCCCTGGGGCAGGACTGGTGGGATCCCCCCTGCCAGACTTCCTCTCATGACCACATGGTGACGACTTGAACTGACAACAGACAGTCACAAATAGTAGCTCAAATTTATACTTTTCTAAAAAATATATATATATTTTAATGTTTATTCTTCATGTCCAGCCTGGATACGTGAATTTAATCCTCACAGAAACCCTGCAAGGTTTGTCTTTCTTGTCTCCAGTTTTTTGTTTTTGTTTTTTTCCTGCTCTGACAATCTTTTAATTGGAGCATTGACACTTAATATAGTTACTTATATTTAGTTTGCTTTCTGTTTGTTCTGTCTATTCTAAATGCCTCTGTTGCCCTCTTTTTTTTTTTTTTTTACTTTACAATACAGGCAGGACAGCAAGGGGCGGAGGGGCCATGTGTTTCCTCTAAGTTCCAGGGGTGGGGGGCCAGGCAGGAGCATGTGGGAGTCCACGGTTCCAACAATGGTATCATTTGCCTCTTGCAGCCAGTTCCTATACCACTTCTCTTATTAAAGAGGGAAAGAATCAAATATAAGCCAAGACATAGTCAATATACCTTATTAAAAAGCAAAACAAAAGCCTCAAATCCTCACTCATTCCTCAGTCCTCACTAAATTGTGTTGCTATAAATCACCAAGAAAGACCTCTCGGGTCTAGCCCTCAGGGAAGTGTGAACGCGTAGCCTCCTCCCGGCTCCCTCCGGCAGCAGTGTGCCCTCGGATGGTTCCAAGAAGGAGCAGCAGGGGGCAGAGCCGGCCTGGGTATGGACCAGCCTCCTCTGATGCTTTGCAAACAGAATCCCACAGGTTTATGCTTCGTTTCAACTCTTTGTTTTGTGTTGAGATCAGTGGATTAACAGTGCTGTGAGTTTCAGGTGAACAGAGAAGGGACTCAGCCACACATATATATACATCTATCCGTTCCCCTCCAAACCCCACTCCCTTCCAGGCTGCCACCTAACATGGAGCAGAGTTCCCTGTTCTGTACTGTAGGTCCTGATTGGTCATCCATCTTAAATATAGCCGTGTGTACGCGTCCATCTCAAACTCCTCAACCATCACTCCTTCCCACTGCCACAACCAAAAGTTTGGTTCTAAGCCTGTGTGTCTCTTTCTGTTTTGTAAGAAAGTTCATTTGTATCATTTCTTTTTAGATTCCAAATATAAGGGATATCAACCATATTTCTCCTTCTCTGTCTCCTGCACGTTTCTGTTACAGGAAGTCTATGATCTCCACACAAGTGATGGGAAATGCAGTATACTAATTTGGCAAAAAAGTTTCTTTTTGTACATGCAGAGAGCTATTGATATTTATACGGATCTATAGACATTTAGGAGCAACCCTACATCCAAGGAGCAGTGGCTGCACGGGTGCAGGAGGGCCTAGAGGAGCTATTCCACGTTCAAGGTCAGGAGGGACGGCAGTGAGGAGATACCCCTCGTCCAAGGTAAGGAGCAGCAGATGCGCTTTGCCGGAGCAGCCATGAAGAGATACCCCACGTCCAAGGTAAGAGAAACCCAAGTAAGATGGTAGGTGTTGCAAGAGGGCATCAGAGGGCAGACACACTGAAACCATACTCACAGAAAACTAGTCAATCTAATCACACTAGGACCACAGCCTTGTCTAACTCAATGAAACTAAGCCATGCCCTGTGGGGCCACCTAAGACGGGCGGGTCACTGTGGAGAGGTCTGACAGAGCGTGGTCCACTGGAGAAGGGAATGGTAAACCTCTTCAGTATTCTTGCCTTGAGAACCCCATAAACACTATGAAAAGGCAAAATGGTAGGATACTGAAAGAGGAANCATGCCCTGTGGGGCCACCTAAGACGGGCGGGTCACTGTGGAGAGGTCTGAAAGAGCGTGGTCCACTGGAGAAGGGAATGGTAAACCTCTTCAGTATTCTTGCCTTGAGAACCCCATAAACAGTATGAAAAGGCAAAATGGTAGGATACTGAAAGAGGAACTCCTGAGGCCAGTAGGGGCCCAATATGCTACTAGAGATGAGTGGAGAAATAACCCCAGAAAGAATGAAGGAATGGAGCGAAAGCAAACACATTACCCAGTTGTGGATGTGGTTGGTGATAGAAGCAAGGTCCGATGCTGTAAAGAGCAATATTGCATAGGAACCTGGAATGTCAGGTCCATGAATCAAGGAAAATTGGAAGTGGTCAAACAAGAGATGGCAAGGGTGAACGTCAACATTCTAGGAATTGGCGAACTAAAATGGACTGGAATGGGTGAATTTAACTCAGATGACCATTATATCTATGACTGTGGGCAGAAATCCCTCAGAAGAAATGGAGTAGCCATCATGGTCAACAAAAGAGTCCGAAATGCAGTACTTGGATGCAGTCTCAAAAACGACAGAATGATCTCTGATCGTTTCCAAGGCAAGCCATTCAATATCACAGTAATCCAACTCTATGCTCCAACCAGTAATGCTGAAGAAGCTGAAGTTGAATGGTTCTATGAAGACCTACAAGACCTTTTAGAACTAACACCCCCCAAAAAAGATGTCCTTTTCATTATAGGGGCCTGGAATGTAAAAGTAGGAAGTCAAGAAACACCTGGAGTAACAGGCAAATTTGGCCTTGGAATGTGGAATGAATCAGGGCAAAAACTACTAGAGTTTTGCCAAGAACATGCACTGGTCATAGCAAACACCCTCTTCCAACAACACAAGAGAAGACTCTACACATGGACATCACCAGATGGTCAACACCGAAATCAGATTGATTATATTCTTTGCAGCCAAAGATGGAGAAGCTCTATACAGTCAACAAAAACAAGACCAGGAGCTGACTGTGGCTCAGATCATGAACTCCTTATTACCAAATTCAGACTTAAATTGAAGAAAGTAGGGAAAACCGCTAGACCATTCAGGTATGACCTAAATCAAATCCCTTATGATTATACAGTGGAAGTGAGAAATAGATTTAAGGGCCTAGATCTGATAGATAGAGTGCCTGATGAACTATGGAATGAGGTTCGTGACATTGTACAGGAGACAGGGATCAAGACCATCCCCATGGAAAAGAAATGCAAAAAAGCAAAATGGCTGTCTGGGGAGGCCTTACAAATAGCTGTGAAAAGAAGAGAGGCGAAAAGCAAAGGAGAAAAGGAAAGATATAAGCATCTGAATGCAGAGTTCCAAAGAATAGCAAGAAGAGATAAGAAAGCCTTCTTCAGCGATCAATGCAAAGAAATAGAGGAAAAGAACAGAATGGGAAAGACTAGAGATCTCTTCAAGAAAATTAGAGATACCAAGGGAACATTTCATGCAAAGATGGGCTCGATAAAGGACAGAAATGGTATGGACCTAACAGAAGCAGAAGATATTAAGAAGAGGTGGCAAGAATACACAGAAGAACTGTACAAAAAAGATCTTCATGACCCAGATAATCATGATGATGTGATCACTAATCTAGAGCCAGACATCTTGGAATGTGAAGTCAAGTGGGCCTTAGAAAGCATCACTACGAACAAAGCTAGTGGAGGTGATGGAATTCCAGTTGAGCTGTTTCAAATCCTGAAAGATGATGCTGTGAAAGTGCTGCACTCAATATGCCAGCAAATTTGGAAAACTCAGCAGTGGCCACAGGACTGGAAAAGGTCAGTTTTCATTCCAATCCCAAAGAAAGGCAATGCCAAAGAATGCTCAAACTACCGCACAATTGCACTCATCTCACATGCTAGTAAAGTAATGCTCAAAATTCTCCAAGCCAGGCTTCAGCAATACATGAACCGTGAACTCCCTGATGTTCAAGCTGGTTTTAGAAAAGGCAGAGGAACCAGAGATCAAATTGCCAACATCCGCTGGATCATGGAAAAAGCAAGAGAGTTCCAGAAAAACATCTATTTCTGCTTTATTGACTATGCCAAAGCCTTTGACTGTGTGGATCACAATAAACTGTGGAAAATTCTGAAAGAGATGGGAATACCAGACCACCTAACCTGCCTCTTGAGAAATCTGTATGCAGGTCAGGAAGCAACAGTTAGAACTGGACATGGAACAACAGACTGGTTCCAAATAGGAAAAGGAGTATATCAAGGCTGTATATTGTCACCCTGCTTATTTAACTTATATGCATTGTACATCATGAGAAACGCTGGGCTTGAAGAAGCACAAGCTGGAATCAAGATTGCTGGGAGAAATATCATGAACCTCAGATATGCAGATGACACCATCCTTATGGCAGAAAGTGAAGAGGAGCTAAAAAGCCTCTTGATGAAAGTGAAAGAGGAGAGTGAAAAAGTTGGCTTAAAGCTCAACATTCAGAAAACAAAGATCATGGCATCCGGTCCCATCACTTTACGGGAAATAGATGGGGAAACAGTGGAAACAGTGTCAGACTTTATTTTGGGGGGCTCCAGAATCACTGCAGATGGTGACTGCAGCCATGAAATTAAAAGACACTCACTCCTGGGAAGAAAAGTTATGACCAACTTACATAGCATATTAAAAAGCAGAGACATTGCTTTGACAGCAAAGGTCCGTCTAGTCAAGGCTATGGTTTTTCCTGTAGTCATGTATGGATGTGAGAGTATTGGACTGTGAAGAAAGCTGAGTACCAAAGAATCGATACTTTTGAAGTGTGGTGTTGGAGAAGACTCTTGAAAGTCCCTTGGACTGCAAGGAGATCCAGCCAGTTCATCCTAAAGCAGATCAGCCCTGGGTGTTCATTGGATGGACTGATGCTGAAGCTGAAACAATACCTTGGGCACCTCATGCGAAGAGTTGACTCATGGGAAAAGACTGATGCTGGGAGGGATTTGGGGCGGGAGGAGAAGGGGACAACAGAGGGTGTCCATCACTGACTCAATGGATGTGAGTCTGAGTGACCTCTGGGAGTTGGTGATGGACAGGAGGCCTGGTGTGCTGCGCTTCATGGGATCACAAAGAGTCGGACACGACTCAGCGACTGAACTGAACTGATACACATTTATATGCATATATATTCATGTGCATGTCTTTCTGTACAAATAGTCGTGGTGGTTTAGCTGCTAAGTTGTGTCCAAGTCTTGAGATCCCATGGCCTGCAGCCCTCCAGCCTCCTCTGTCCATGGGAATTCTCCAGACAGGAATATTGGGATGGGCTTCCGTTTTTGTCTCCAGGGGATCTTCCTGACCCAGGGATCGAACCTGCATCTCTTGCACTGCAAGTAGATTCTTTATCACTGAGCCACCAGGGAAGACCTCTGTACAAATAGATATAGATAAATATAGATAACTAGAACCATAATAGATGGAATCATCGTTAAATTAGGGGAGTGTTTGACGAGTTCTTTTAGACAGGGTAATTTAAATCATTATTTTAAGTCAGTTTAGGAACTGCTGAGTTGTGTTGCATGATTAATTGCTTGACTCATCTTTTCCTATGTCCCAGTGGAGTTCCCATGAACATGCAGACAGCATGTAAAGCTGTAATTCTGCTGGAAATCGAGTCAGTTCATGGTTGTCCAGACGCAGGGAACAATCCCCCCAAAGCCAAGGTAACGCCCGGGGGCGGCACCGCAAGACTGAGAGTCCCAGGAGACCACCCTTCCCAGACCCGCCGCCTCTGGGCTGAGGCCCGGCTCCCGGCACCGCCCTGACCCGACCCCCCTCTCTCAGAGATTCCCCGTGACGCGCCGAGCAGTCAGACCCCCCACCTTGGAGACAGAGCCCCGCGCGCTGGGAGCGGCACCCCCAGGGCCACGGCCGCGCTGCTCTCCTGTAACCGTGGGTTCCGGCGGGCTGGGCGGGAGGTCTGCGGTCCTCACTGCCGGCTCCTCCTGCTGCGTCGGCCGCTGGGAAAGGAGCGATCAGAGTCGGGGCAGGAGTTTGACAAAGCAACTGGAGTAGAGACGGGCAGAACACAGCTGAAACTATGTTCTAAGAAAAACAAAGTTCTGTTTAATTGGTAAAATTCACTTCAACCAATGTTGCTTGAGGAACTACCACGGGCTGGTCCTATTCAGGTCGATAAAGAGATCACCGGGAATGAAGTCCCAGCTTCTGTGGGCCCCGTGTTCCTGCAGGAGGTCAACTTGTCTCTGACTCCGTCTCTCTCTCTATCTCTGAATCTTTCTCTCCCTCTCCACTCTCTCTCTCCACTCTCTCTCTCTCCACTCTCTCTCTCCACCTCTCTCTCTCTCCCCCTCTCCTCCTCTCCATCTGTATCTCCCCTGCTCTCTGTCTCTCTCCCCTCTGTCTCTCTGTTTCTCTCTCCCTCTCCATCTCTGTCTCACTCTCTCTCCCCGCTCCATCTGTTTCTTTCTGTCTCTCTCCCCTCTCTCTGTCTCTATCTCTCTCTCCCCCTCTCTCTCTCCACCTCTATCTCTCTCTCTCCCCTTTTCTCTCCTCCTCTCCATCTCCAGGTGCCTTAGAGAGTGAGGGCGATACCTCAACAACCCCAGATAGCTCTGGTCCCCAGCTTGATGGCACACAGGCCCCAGAGTGCCCATGTTTCACCTGATCTTCTACCCACTGAACTCCTCTGAGCCAACCTCAATGCAGCAGAAAGCATAATAATAAATATAGCTGACATAGAAGAGTTGGAGAAGGCGATGGCAACCCACTCCAGTGTTTTGCCTGGAAAATCCCATGGACGGAAGGAGCCTGGTGGGCTGCAGTCCATGGGGTCTCAACGAGTTGGACACGACTGAGCGACTTCACTTTCACTTTTCGCTTTCATGCATTGGAGAAGGAAATGGGAACTCACTCCAGTGTTCTTGCCTGGAGAATCCCAGGGATCAGGGAGCCTGGTGGGTTGCCATCTATGGGGTCACAGAGAGTCCAACACAACTGAAGTGACTTAGCAGCAGCAGCAGCAGACATAGAAGAGTTCTAGTGTAACATGAATATTTGAGACTCAAAATGAACTAAACATCAGACAGTGAAAGTAAACTTTGTAACTCTGAGTACAACACAAACATATGTAAATATGCTGATCAAAAGGAGAAATACAGAACAAACATAATAATCTAACTGCTACAACTTGAGTCCCGCATCCTAATATAGGAAAACGAGGTCAGGTTTTTATCTGACACGGATGGTACGGGGAAGTTACAGCGTCATTTTGAAGTTGATTAGAACCATGCGTCTGGAGTTCGTGTCTGGCCGTGGGGACAGCTGTCGGTGGGAGAGAGGGCGGCGGGCCGGGCTGAAGGCCCCGCAGGGCTGTGTCACAAGAGAGTGAGTGGCCCGCATGGTTGGGGGAAGGACCCCGAGTGTGTGGCTTTATTGCTCCGTGCTCCAGTGTTTACCTGACTGAGTGATAATAGTACAAATGTAGAACTTGGTACAATATAGTCTCATGGTGAAAGCAAAGTTCTTGCTAAAATAAAACCCACGAATTCAAGTTTTATTTGACATTGTTGTGGGGCATACAATTCATAGACATGTCCCAAAGAGTTACAGTTGTCAGAATTCACGCTCTCACACACACACACACAAGAACAGGTTCAGAGCCGACAGTGACCGTAATAAGCACTGCGGCTCAGCCCTGGCGCTTTCTGTCTGCAGCTCATCATCAAACAGGCTGCAGAAATGTTTGAGCTTTGGAAGACTTGACTCTGTAAGTCAGTGCAGGGCCCTGCAGTGATCTTGAACATTCGGGAAGGGGGTCCTACGAATGCTGCTGTAGTTAGGAACCTTTAGTCCAGCATCCAAGAGAGGAGATCCCAAAGGATTTCTCTGTGGAAACTGGATGACACATGAGGCGGGACATCTGTGTAATAACCCTATGGAGGCTCAGCAGATTAAACGGAGACAGCTCAAACTGGATGAGATTTAATCCAACATTCTGTAATTATGCTTTAGAATAGGCCAATCTAGAAAGCATCTTTTGCTAGAATTCTCATTTTTAATTGGAAAAATTAAATTTTACATATGGCTATTCTATACTAGGTGGAATAAAATTGAAAAGATCGATGATTTTGAAATATCTAGATTTAATAAAACACTAAGAATTATAATTAGAGACAAGTTATTGAATGCATTTTGCTTCATACAAATCAGTGCCAAAAAAAGGTACTTTTCATGGGGACAAAATATCTGCCAACACAATATTGAAGCTAAAATATTTACAATTTCAATACAAAAAAACACAAAATTGATACAAGTTCTACTGTAGCATGTTTGGCTTTAAATGAACTTGGTATTTCTGCACCCTATCACAATTTTTTTCCTTATGGTCAATTAAAAGTTTTGAAAATGTCAAAACCTGTAACCACAATACATAACTTTAAAAAAGAAACAGATATTTTATGCAGACATAAATTATAAGATGAAATTATAAAAAGCATATATTTTTAGAAATTATGAGTGATATAGGATCAGTGAGGATACAGTCAACAATTTTTAAAATTAAGTGACTATGTAATAAGAATAATAATTTTGCTTCAGTGTTTTTAAATATTCAGATAATATAAACAAGCCTTTTATATTTTGCTTCAATGTACATGAATATACAATATTTTCTTTCTTAAACAAATACTTCAAATTACATAATCTTAATACTTTTAGCACCTTTTAAGTCTCAGCTTGTCTACCTCTGCTTAGGTGACAAATTACACAGTTACCTTGGTTACAGGGCATTAGCCCAGCAACAAATGAAGTGGTGTCTTTGATGTTTATATTTCTACCCTCAGGTTGAAGCCGCGACTGGGCTGAGGCCCAATTTGGATGCTCTTGGTCCTTTTTCATAATTCTCTTATAACCCCAATTCAATTGAAAGGATAGAAATGTGAAAATGAAATTTAAAAAGAAATGAGGAGGATTTTTCCTTCTGGGAAGATGGAGTAGACATACTTTTCCTCTCTTCCTCTCATTAAGCATAACTAATAACCTTGACCATAATACATAAACAAGCGTGAGCAGGCTCAGAAGGGATGCTTCCCCAAGGGCCTCTGGACTCAGGAATGACATATGGAGAGGTCCCTGTGCTTCCCAGGCCACAGGTGCCACGAGGAGACCCCAGCAGAAGCCCTCTCTCTCGTGGAAGGGCCAGGACAGGAGCAGCCCCAAGACAGTCCTTTCAGACAGGAACCTCTGCTCCAGCTACACCACACACAGTCCCTACCCGCCAACCATCCCAGACGAGTGCGCACCCGCCTGTCCCCAGACAGCGGCCCCTCCACCGCCCAGCAAGTGCAGGGACGTCAGCTGGGACAGGCCATCGACACCCAGATTCTTACTCCATGACGCTCAAAACACCCAGCCTCCAGTCAGTACCCATGCACCGTAAAAGGCAGGAAGATCTCAAAGTGCATGCAAGAAGACGGAAGGGAGCTGCTTCGATCGTCTGACAAGCGTGCCATCATGAGCAAGCAACACAGGGGACACGAATGCAGAGAGCAGGAGCCCCGGCAAAGGAATTACAATCTGCACGAGAGAAACAGAAGGTGAAAGGAGCCCGGCAGAAATGTCAGCGGCAACAGTTTGAACAACAGAATGAGTCAGGACAGTGATAGTTATGGACTGAGAAGTCAGTCACCTCTATCCTGTGCTTCTAAGGCCCAAAGAAAAAAAGGAATCGAATGCACAAGCCCACTCAGCTCCAGATTCTTTTAAAATTTTTCTAGACATGTATTTTTATTTATTATACTTTTATTGAAGTATAGTTGGTTTGCAGTGTTGTGTTGTTTCAGATGTGCAGCAAAGTGATTCAATCATATATACATATGTATCTTTCTTTCAGATTCTTTTCACTTACAGATTATTTAAAAATACTGAGTGTAGTTCCCTGTGCTATACACTAGGTTCTCGTGGATTATGTTTTAAATATAGTTGTGTGTATATGTTAATCCCAAACTCCTCATCTATTCTTCCTGCTTCACCTTTCTCATTTGGTAACTGTATTTTTAAATCACCTCCCCCGCCCGCCCCCTGACTAGGGAGAATTATTTCAGGTTCTCCTCCCTGGAGGCAGTGTGTTATTGGGCAGACTTGGAACAAGGCTGCCAGTTCTGTTTGATGCTACATCTCATTTGTACGCATGCCAAGACACATACACATATAATCAGAAGCCTTTCAAACCGTTCCCACACTTCCCCAATGGTAATATTGCACCCAATACCTTCATTTCCACCTCTTTGACTCTTGCAATGACACATTTAGCACTGTGAATATCCAACGCCAGGCTGGAAAAGATGTTTGCCTCCTGTGATGAGTTACTGAATATCAGAAGGGCTTCCAAACTCCTTTCTGCCTTTCCAAAAGGAATCCAAGTGTATTTACCCAGCACTGATTTAAACACAAAAGTCCTCCTGTTTAAATATTATTGATGTCTCCATTTCTAGATGATAAATAATTACGTGTGCCAACTTCTGGTTTTTAAAGCATCTGTCACAGGTGCTGTCTCATTTCAGGGTCACAAACCCTGAGGAGGAGACGTGATAGGTAGGTGAGTGTCATCACAGACACACCATCTGGGGGAAGAGATTAGGAATAAACATTTGCATCTACCACTGGTCACCCACAGTGGCTTCCCTGGTGGCTCAGTGATAAAGAATCTGCCTGCAAAGTGAGAGATGCAGGTTCAATCCCTGGGTCAGGAAGATCCCCTGGAGAAGGAAACGATGACTCCCTCCAGTATTCATGCCTAGAGAATCCCATGGTCAGGGGAACATGATTGCCTGTAGTCCATGGGGCCACAGAGTCTGACACAACTGAGCAAGCAAGCAAGCTTCCCCAGCTGCATGTTGGCCCCTTCTGACCTTGGGTCTCATCTTCTTCCAGGTTGCCCACCTCTTCAAGCATCAGATCCCATCCAGAAAGTCATGATTTTGCATTCTTAGGAACTCACTCTAGATTTCCACACTTCCTTCCAGTTCCTTCTCCTAACAAGTGAGTCATTTTTCTGCCCCTTGTCTGATCCTAAGGCTGTTTACTTTCTTCCTTACAAATGCACCTGGATCTTCCTCACCTCTGCCCATGCCCACCTGCCAGGTCACCTGTCTGGGGTGCTCTTCTGACTTCTGGCTTCTTGAACTCTGCCTCCCAAAATATAGTTCAAATCCTACCTCCTCCTAGAGTCCTTCCACAGGAATTGCTAAAGCAATTGATGTCAAAGTAATCCATCTGGAAGTGAGTCTAAAAAAGAATCTTGTGATATATTATTATTTTACTCATCATGGATTTATATCTTGTTCCTTAGGCTCAAATATAATCTTTTTATCAGCAGTAAGATTCTTAAATATTCTTTGTAGTTTTATAATGACTGTGTGTGTGTATGTGTGTGTATGTAGTCACTCATTCATGTCTGACTCTTTGCTGCCCCATGGACTGTAGCCTGCCAGGTTCCTCTAACCACAGGATTTCCCAGGCAAGAATACTGGAATATATAAAACAAATCACAGAAAAGGTGTTCCATAGGTTTCTGTTGGTTTCATTTGACCTCTGTTGNTGACTCTTTGCTGCCCCATGGACTGTAGCCTGCCAGGTTCCTCTAACCACAGGATTTCCCAGGCAAGAATACTGGAATATATAAAACAAATCACAGAAAAGGTGTTCCATAGGTTTCTGTTGGTTTCATTTGACCTCTGTTGGTTTCAATTTCTCACTAGAAATAGCATTTCCTAACAGAATGTTGTATGGTTTCAGTGTGTCTGCCCTCTGATGCCCTCTTGGAGAGGTCTGACAGAACGTGGTCCACTGGAGAAGGGAATGGCAAGCCACTTCAGTATTCTTGCTTTGAGAACCCCAGGAACAGTATGAAAAGGCAAAATGATAGGATACCAAAAGAGGAACTCCCAGGTCATTAGGTGCCCAATGTGCTACTGGAGATCAGTGGAGANGAATGATGCTAAAGCTGAAACTCCAGTACTCTGGCCACCTCATGAGAAGAGCTGACTTATTGGAGAAGACTCTGATGCTGGGAGAGATTGGGGGCAGGAGGAGAAGGGGTCTACCGAGGGTGAGATGGCTGGATGGCGTCATGGACTCGATGGACACGAGTCTGAGTGAACTCCGAGAGATGGTGATGAACAGTGAGGCCTGGCGTGCTGCACCTCATGGGGTCGCAAAAAGTCAGACACGACTTAGCGACTGAACTGAACTTTTAAAATAATCACCTTTGCTGTTGTGGAGAGAATGGGCTGGTCAGGAGTGAGCAGATAATGTAGAGATGAGTCGGGAGACATTTGTGAGAGTCTAAACAGGAAATGATGGCAGCTTGGGTTGGATTTAACAGGCTTCTGTGGAGAAAAGATTTGATGCAAGACGTGGGTTCAAGATACGAGATGGATGGAAGAGATATATGGATTGGAGATGTGTTTTACTCCAGATCATTTCTAAGTTTGGCGCTTAAGTAGTCAGGTGGATGATATGCTAGCTAACTGAACTATGAGTGATATATAATCTAGGGCAAAATATATCCCAGGAAGTGTCCTTATGGACCACGTGGGAATCTTCCTTTTTTATAAAAACACAGCTGAAATACAGGTAATGAAGTGCTTACTCTGAGCATCACAAAGACAGATTGGAAACTTAAAACATCTTTAACGCCACAATCTGTACTTTTTACCCTCTCATGGGGCTTCCATGGTGGCTCAGTGGTAAAGAATCCACCTGCAATGCGAGAAACCTGGGTTCCATCCCTGGGTCAGGAAGATCCCCTGGAGGAGGAAATGGCAATCCACTCCAGCATCCTTGCCTGGAGAACCCCATGGACAGAGGAGCCTGGCGGGCTACAATCCAGGACACAAATGAGTGACATACACACACACGGAACGCTCAGAAATAGCGTTCCGAAATAACTAATGCTCAGAAATAGGGAGTTTCCTCAAAGTAAAGGAAAATCTCAAACCCAGGATGACGACCCTTAGCCCCCGTCTCGGTGGGGGCTCCTTCCTCCTCCAGACGCAGGTGTGGTGACGTCACTGGGGCCGGGGTCTCTGGGGAAGCGCTCCTGACCCCCACCCGCCCAGCTCCTGAGCTCTAGGCTAAGGGGCGCCTCCAGCAGGAGCGCTGATGTTCCCCTGGCATGGCCTGCCCCCAGACCCCGTGCCCATCCCTGGAGGAGTCCAGTCTGTGGGATTCCCAGACCAACCCCTAACCCTGAAGGAAGCAAGGAGGGAGGGAGGAAAGAAGAAACATTTTCTGTTTAAAAACCTGTTTGATTAGGAGAGGCTTTGCCCCTGGTAAGTGAATTCACATGGTAAAGCCAAATCTTGTCAGTTGTACATCTGACTCTGCGGTATTTCATTACACTTTTAGTTTGGGAGGACAGTTTCTTTTGATCATCTCAAATTGTTTCAACTACACAAAGGAGGAAAAGAAAAGTTCGAGGTGGGGTCCAGGAACCCCCGTGTCTAGGGCAGTGGTGAGACTCCAACTGAGACAGCAAGGGCCATAGATTTGCGAGGAGTGTAAATTCCAGGGCAGCCCCTAGGGACACTCAGGTCTGCCACCTCGCCTGTCTCCTCTCCCGAGAATGCTGACTCCTTCCTGCTGTCATGAAGCTTAAAGCCTGGACTACAAAGAAGAGTTTTCTCTACAGGAAATGAATACTGAGTTTCAGTAAAGCATTTGGATTCAGCTTCCAAACAGTGAAAAGATGAGGGCAAAAATGAAAAAGGAGGCAGGAGGAAAGAGAGGAGTCTTTTTTGCATTCAGGACATCTGGGAGTTTTGCAACTGACAGACTCAGCCTTCAGGACATGAAGGGTCAGTGACTACCTGCCTTTCTCCTTTCTCCACACTCTCCCCTCCTCAGGCTGGGTGTCCTAACTCTTGAGTAATAGAAGGTCCATGGGGGGCTGCAATGGGAGATGCTCTGTGGGCTTGGAGGGTACACTGTTGACATGGAAACTCCAGGGAGTCAGAACAAGTCTGAACAGGTTCCGGGTCAGAGAGCGAAAGGCAGCCTCGCACGGCTTCATGGGCTTCTGTGACTTCCCTCCAGGAGACCAGCTGCAGGTCCTGCCCACCACGCCTGGCCAGGCTCCACCGCTGACTTCTGCTCTGTGAACTGTCACTGGCTGTTTATGGATCCCCTCACATTAATAAGGCCCCTCCGCGAGCAGGTAAAGCTGTGGTCTTTGAAGCAGGATGCCAGAGCCTGAGTCCTGACTCATGGCTGTGAGTTTCAACCTGCGTTAACGATCTAATGCCCCTGTGTGCATCTCACTTCATCCACAAAGGGAAGGTGACATCAGTCACCTGATGACATCAGGGCCCCCTTCCTAAGGCTATGAGCACTGAGGGTTGCTTATGAGACACTTAGAACACCACTCGAACCAGTATGTCAGAGTCAGAACAAGCTGAACGTGATCTAAGAATAGAAGCTGTTGCCTTATGATCCTAGGGCTGTGTAAAAACAAAAGGCATTTGGTTTCTACCATGTCATCAGGACCAGTCACAGAACAAGTGATTGGGTCCTCTGCTCGCCGAGGCCCAGGCACTGGAGTGAGCACTTTGCCTGTTTGTTTTTAGTTCTCACTTGTTTCCTGTGGTTCTAGTTCATTTGCAAGAGGAGATGTTCCCCCTGGTCCCACACACACACTTCCTGAACTGGGGATCCCAGAACAAACATGGTCCTAATTACATGGACCACAGACACCCACCTCCACATGGTTTAGCCAAAGTGAGTTTACATTTGTAATCAAGAAACACTGTGAGCTAATTATAAGAAATACAAGAGGTTGGAAGTTCAGTATAACCAAGTTCTGAGCATATTTAACAAAGAACTCAATAGTGTTGCTGTGAACACTCTCGAGGCTTATC
The DNA here is from genome assembly GCA_006410875.1 of Neotragus pygmaeus. Classification (NCBI taxonomy): domain Eukaryota; kingdom Metazoa; phylum Chordata; class Mammalia; order Artiodactyla; family Bovidae; genus Neotragus; species Neotragus pygmaeus. The sequence continues at coordinate 588,503 of SJYV01023152.1, forward strand.
TAAAGGTTCTTTTTTTTCCCTGCACTGTGTGGCCTGTGGGATCTTGGTTCCCCAGTCAAGGATTGAACCCATGCACCCTAAAGTGGAAGCACGGACTGCTAACCACTGGGCTTCTAGGGAAGCCCTTAATTCACTTTTAATAGACTTTGAAATTTCAATGGTTCTAGAAGGTCTGAGGAAGAGGATGTGAGGGAAGGACATGGGAAGTTGATGGACTTCATTGCCTGTGAGAATCAATGGTTTTATTATAACACTCTACCCACATCTATAGGCTTCCCTGGTGGCTCAGATGGTTAAGCATCTGCCTGCAGTGCAGGAGACCCAGGTTCAATCTCTGGGTTGGGAAGATCCTCTGGAGAAGGAAATGGCAACCCACTCCAGTACTCTTGCCTAGAAAATTCCATGGACTGAGGAGCCTGGTGGGCTACATACAGTCCATGAGGTCACAAAGAGTCAGACATGACTGAGTGACTTCATTTCACTTCTTCCACATCTACAGTTCTCAACTTTTCATGAGTTTAAGAAACAGAAGACCCAAATTCACTTTCCCTTAGACTGGGAAACGTAAGGAATATTTTTAAAATAATCATAGACTAGAAACGGACTAGCTAGTTCTGGGGAAAAGCTCAGGTGAGAACTGCTGGTCTCATATTATGCTCACAGTTGGCTGGTCTTAGCCTTCATCCCACTCAGGCAAGTTCCCTCTGCTCTTGTTTTATTTCAGGCTTTTTATTAGAAATGGATGCTGAATTATAACCTATGCTTTCGGCCACCTATAGATATAATTACAATCTTCCCCCCTTTAATTTGGCAGTCACTAAGAATTATTATGTTTTCTTATTAAAAAAAAAAAAGTACTTTTGCCTTCCAGTCAAATCTGCCATCCAGTGGGTCTAAAATTTCCGTGATCGCCTCTCCTTTTGTCTGGGACATGCTTCCTCCATCATGAAATCAGACAAGTCAAGTGTGAATCCCAGCTCCAATGGGACAACAGGAGTGTTACTCATTTATGAGATGCAATGTCATGTATATGGAGTGTGGGCAGTGCCTGGCACACAGCTGTACCGCGGTAAAGGGTGGTACCGTCAGCATCTCTGTCAGCGGTGTGCTTCTCCAGGAAGCCCTGGTCCCAGCATCAGGACCACCTCCCTCTTCCGGGTGCTTCCTCTGAGGCCCCCATCCACCCTCACCCCTACCCCTGACCTTGGCACAGCAGAGGGCTGCGGCTGCCCTGGGGCTCAGCACAAACCCTGCTAGTGCAGACAGGCTTCTGTCCAGCCCTGGAGAGCAGGCCCAGCAGGTAGCTGAGAGCCACCAGCCCTGGGCTAAAGAATGGCATGTCGGTCACCAGGCAGAGGAATTTGCTGGAAATGGAACCTAAGATTGAATATGCCCTGGAGTGAACAAGGCTGGAAAGAGACTGCAGTTCCTCAGACAAACTGAGAAAAGCAGCACTTCTGTGTAGAGAGGGCTCTGTTCGCAACATACCCACAGGAAAGTGGGGCATGGCATTTCTGAAAGTATCAAGTCTTAAGTTCTTACATTTTACCGCAGTTGTTAAGAAGCATATTATTTTCTCCTGACAAGTTCAAAGGACTTTTACAGGCCGTTTGGGAGGAAATTATTCAGCATACTGGTTCACTTTGCTCTCTTCACTCAAAGTCGTGCCCATTAGATTCTGGAAAAAATAATAATAACAGCATCATTTTGGTACTAACACTTTCACTATCACCTGTTTGCTGTATTTGTCATTTGCCATGAACTTTCATTAGCACTGTGGGTTAAACCCACGGGCAGCAAATGCATTTTAAGAAGTAGAGTTAGATGTGCCAGGTTTTAGCTATTTATAATTCCTGTGACTTACAGTCTAATTGTAAGAGATTATATCTGTATCTTTTCATATTAGCCATAATGAGACTTTCATAGAGTAAATAGATATTGTACTTACTGTTGGCAATCACATCACAGATACATAACCAATGAAGAACTGGCTCTCTCTAAGACCTTGACTTCCAATTTGTTCAAAACACCAGAAATTTTGTACAAATTTTTTCAGGTACTTTCTGTGTTAAACCTCACTAAAGAACACAATGTATGCATATTCATAAAGGCCAGATGTTACTGGGTGAAACAGATTCTCCAAGCAATTATGTTTTTGGCCGGCGTGAGTCGACTTCAGATGCTCAGAGCTTCCCGAGGACCTTTAATGTGTTGGTCAGACCTCATGTCCCAACAATGAAGCAATCACTAATTCTTTGGGCATTTGAGAACTGAAAGCTCAGACACGACTCAGGGGGCTTTGAGACTCTAGTCTATTTTCTTTCCTGCATGCTAAGGTCGTTTCTCAGTGACAAGGGGGAGAGAAATTCTCCATCACGTGGGGACCTGGCTGAGGCTCCCTTTCTGACAGTTTCCATCTCCTCCATGTTCTCTGTTCCCTGAAATCCTGGCTCGAGATCAGGAGGGTCAGTTGGGAGACAAGCTGGGGAGGAAGTGGGAAAAATCTCTCTGCTTCACTTGACGTCAGAGTTCTGCCTCGAGAATCCGTCCTCGGAATTCACTACACAGTAGTCAGTGGGGGCCATTTCTGTTTTGATTCTTAAACCTGACTTCTTGCTCCACGTGTCTGAGGAGCCTCAGGGCTCTGAGAACGGTCCATCCCAAGATGACAATTTCTTTCTTATTTTTATGCATGTAAAATGTCAGCTACTTCAGATAAAATGCAATCATACTTACTCCATACATTTAGGTGAGCAAACTATGATCTTAACATGAAAATTTACCTACTTTACTATACATAATTAGAATTTTTGAGTATGCTCATTTCCATGGAAAAAATAAACGGGTTCTCAAAAAATGGGTGACTATTTTAAATGTTTCAGAAACAGAAGCACTAAGACTAAGATGGGAAAGGAGCAACAGCCTCTTTGAAAGAGGAGGCAGCGGCTGCTCTTTGGTGGAAAGTTCTGAGAGATGCTCCCAGCATGGCCCTCAGAGGGGAGTGACAGACTGGGGGTGAGCTTCCACCATGGCCCAGAGTTTCCCGGGCAGGGCACCTTCCTGCAGGTTCTTGGTTTACTTTCATAACCTTCCAGAAAATGCCCCTCCCTGGTCAAAACTCCCTGATCCACTCTCTCATTCCTGGGAAAATTATCCAGAAGCCGGGTGTAGCCTCCTCCAGTGGAATGCGATCCAGCAGTGATCTTCAGCAGCACCTGATGCATGAAGACCGTGGAAGGTGCAGGAGAGCCTGGGGGGTCCTGGAGCTGATGTCCCCCCAGGAGGAAGGAGCAGACTCCCTGAGTAAACTGCTCAGGCCTCACACACAACCCCCACCCCTCAGCCTGGGGGCCTCCTGCTGACTCCAGGCTCCACCCTCCCTTCAGCGCAGCTCTGCCTCCTCATCCCCATTTCTGCAGAGTCCTGCTCCTTCCTATTCTCACAGTGACTTCCTGTAAACGTGTGTTCTGACAGCTCCTGACGCTCTACATGTCAAGACTGGAGAGAAGTCAGTACAGACGGTACTAGAACAAGCACCCTCCAAAGTGCAGTCAGCCCCCAGCCCTCGGACGGTTGTACCTCTGCCCTGTGAAAATCCAGACACAGTGATTCTCACCAATTTCTTGCTCTGGGGACCTGTTATCACTCACATCGAGCAGAAATCCAGGCCCGGCGATCCATCCGTTATCTTTTTGCTGAGTGCCCTGATGGAGCAGAACTCCAGGCCTGGGCAATCCATCCGTTATCTTTTTGCTGAGTGCCCTGACTGGGAAAGCTGCTGCTGCTAAGTCGCTTCAGTCGTGTCTGACTCTGTGCGACCCCATAGATGGCAGCCCATCAGGCTCCCCTATCCCTGGGATTCTCCAGGCAAGAACACTGGAGTGGGTTGCCATTTCCTTCTCCAATGCATGAAAGTGAAAAGTGAAAGTGAAGTCACTCAGTCATGTCCGACTCTTCGTGACCCCATGGACTGCAGCCCACCAGGCTCCTCCGTTCATGGGATTTTCCAGGCAAGAGTACTGGAGTGGGGTGCCATCGCCTTTTCCGGACTGGGAAAGACGTCCCCGCAAAGCCTGGGGTCCTTGCTGATGCCCGCTCCCCGCGCTCAGTGCCCCTAAGCTCCCCAGTGGCCACGAGGCCCTCTCACCACCCTCCCAGCTTGTCCTCACCTGCTCCCTGGGCCTTGTATCAGCTGATGCACTCAAATTCTTCATTTCAAGATCTAGAGAGGATGAGTCAACGGTGGGTTCTGTACGGAGGCTGGGACGCTCCCCGCCCATATTCTCCAGCTCGCCCACGAGCTCCCCACGCACTGCCCCCTGCTGGTCACAGAATCGCAGCGTCACGGAGAGCAATGTATTTTACACTCGCTCTGTTTGGAGGAAGCTATTTAGGAAGCATTTTCATGCTGGTCCCTTTTTACTTTTGTAAACCCATCTTGGTATCGCTGGATCAACAACCACCTTGTGGCACCTGGCTCACCCTACCTGCAGCATTGCTAGAGACCATGTTTGGTGTAAAGGTTATTCACTTTTACAGGTGACGCGTCTGTTCCTGGAGGAAGAAGGGTCGTTATCGTGAACCATTGGGCCAGAATGGACTGGCTGTTCTTGCGGAACTGCCTGATGACATAGAGCTACCTCAGATGAGACAATTTCCCTCCACGCTGGTCTCAGAAGTGTCCCCAGATTTGACTGGGCCATGTGGACTGATGTCTCCGGTTTCAAAAGTGCCCCCTGTCTTTATCTTCATTCTTAGGAAATAGAAATGATAGTCCCTTGGACTGCAAGGAGATCCAACCAGTCCATCCTAAAGGAGATCAGTCCTGGGTGTTCATTGGAAGGACTGATGTTGAGGCTGAAATTCCAATACTTTGGCCACCTGATGTGAAGAGCTGACTCATTTGAAAAGACCCTGATGCTGGGAAAGATTGAGGGCAGGAGGAGAAGCGGATGACAGAGGATGAGATGGTTGGATGGCATCACCAAACTCAGTGGACATCAGTTTGGGTGGACTCCGGGTGTTGGTGATGGACAGGGAGGCCTGGGATGCTGCGGTTCATGGGGTCGCAAAGAGTCGGACACGACTGAGCGACTGAACTGACTGAACTGAACAGAGCAGAGAGAAGAGAGACAGGGGCCATTCTGAAGACATGATTGACTATTTCTGTGACACACACGAGCCCCTTCAAACCCTCATATTCCCGAAGGAGCGGATCTCACAGAAAGTGGCATGGCTCGAAGTAATGAATTTGCTGAAGAGAACGGACTTCAGAAATAAGAATGTGATTTACACCCAAGAACCACAGGTTTCACTTTTGCAGTAGACTGTCTAAGGGAAGTAAGAATCTGGATGCCTTCCATGACTTCACAGTGGCACACACTGACAACATGCCTCAGAAAGAGCGGCACCTTCTCTTCTGGGCCTTTCCCAAGGAAAAGCACTCCATGTCCCTGGTATCCTGTGGGCGCCTTCCCCACACTATCCCCTGACACCTCGTGGACGCCCTCCCCACACTGTCCCCTCACAGCCCGTGGACACCCTCCCCTCACTGTCCCCTGACACCCTGTGGACGCCCTCCCCATACAGTCCCCCAATGCCCCATGGATGCCTCCCCTCACTGTCCNACAAAGGTCTGTCTAGTTAAGGCTATGGTTTTTCCAATGGTCATGTATGGATGTGAGAGTTGGACTGTGAAGAAAGCTGAGTGCCGAAGAATCGATGCTTTTGAACTGTGGTGTTGGAGAAAACTCTTTAGAGTCCCTTGGACTGCAAGGAGATCCATCCAGTCCATCCTAAATGAAGTCAGTTGTGGATGTTCACTGGAAGGACTGATGCTGAAGCTGAAACTCCAATATTTTGCCCACCTCATCCTACTTTCTTACTGACACATTCTTCCTACTGAAAAGTCTTCAAGATTCAGGGAACAAGAGCTTGGCCTTCTATCACTTACTGCTGTTTAGTCACTAAGTCGTGTCTGACTCTCTGTGACCCCCATGGACTGCAGCCTGCCAGGCTCCTCTGTCCATGGGACTCTCCAGGCAAGAATTCTGGAGTGGGTTGCCATGCCCTCCTCCAGGGGATCTTCCCAACCCAAGGACTGAGCCCCCGTTTCTTACATCTCCTGCATTGGCAGATGGGTTCATTACCACTGTGCTCCCTGTCTCTGGGTTGGTCATTCTTGCAGTCTCTCAGATTTGTCCTCCTCATTATATTTTCTGTGGTGACCTGTGGTCAGTGATCCTTGATGCTACTGTTATAATTATCTGGGGCACCACAAACCCCACCCACCCAAGCCATTGAACTTAATCCTGAGCTTACTGCCTGGCCTCTTAAGTCCAGTGGACTTGCAGGTACATAGACTTATTAAAGACAGTTGAACATCAAATGAAGTGTTAAAAAGTCTTTTTAGAAAAGAAGAGTATTAAGCATGAATACAGTTTGGCCTTCTAAGCATCAGTGAGGCAGAAGTCAAAACAATATTAAAAACCAGAGAGCAAACGTGTGTCACATTAAACACAGCAAGAGGGTAAGGACAGGAAACATTCAAAGAGCAAAGAGAGGTCAACTCATTTTAAATCCAAATTAATGCAGCAGGAAAGAAAAGACTAAAATTAAATTCTGAAATGCTCTAATCATATACTGAAATAAAGCTTGCATGAGGGTCACTGAAGATAAGGGGCTTTTGAAAAGTGTGTTCTGAGCTGGTGGCTTATTGTAGGTGTATTGCCAACATTGCAAGTCCAGGGAAACATGAGCCAAGGACCACTCTGAGGAGCCAGCCCAACACGTGGAGGCCTGGGCGGAGGAGTGGTCGGGAGGACTCCCTGGGACAACCACGAGGAATCTTAAGAATGGGTCTGGGGGCTCCCCTGGTGGTTCAGTGGTTAAGAATCACCTTGCAATGCAAGGGATGTGGGTTCAACCTCTGGTTCAGGGGAGCTAAGATCCCACACGTCTCAGAGCAATGAAGCCTACCTGCCACAATGACTGGAGCCCCTGAGCCACATCCAGAGAGTTCATGCACCCCGCCCAAATCCCGCGGGACACCGTGAAGGTGCCCAGGGAAGGTGTGCCCAGTGCAGATGGCACACAGTGAAGGTGCCACGACTAAGACCCTACGCAGCCAATAAATAACAAAGTTTAAAAAACGGGACAAGTCTGGATGGAGGATGAGGAGTGGGGGGATACTCTGAGAGGAGGGTCAGCAAAACAGACCCACCCATGATGGAGACAGGGCACCCGAGGTCCTCGGGCCCAGGGGATGTGACAGGGAGGACAGGGGTCCACCAGAGGGGCACTAGCAACCGTGAAGGGCCTCGCTGGAACAGGGTAGTCAGGGCATCTGTTAGGTCACAGATGACCTAGTGAGGCTACAGAGAATCTGGGGATTGCTGGGTTACTTCCTTTCTATCAAGGGCTCGTTTGCCTCGGGGCCCTGAGAAGCCTGTCCATACATTTAAAATCCAGTGGCTCTCCTAAGATGCTCAGCGGGAACTGATCTTGGACCCTTGGCTCCTTAGAGCACCATCTGTCCTTTAAATCTTGTGACCCGATCTTCCATTTTTAAAGGACTGTCACGGATCTTTTGCATGTTTTTGTTTGGGCCTTGCTTTGTCCCCTTGTCCAGAAACACAAGCTTTTGTGGTGAGGGCTCCACTCTCCTGCCCACCATCTGCCCCCTAACTACTCTGCACACACTTATCTTCTTTCTTCTTTTCTCACGACCCCCTTCCTGTCCTGACCATGTGGTCAGCAACCTGCCCCCTCTGCACGTCCTCCTGACCTTCATGTTGATGCTTTTCCTCCCCAGCTCTTTTCCTGGTTTCTGCAGCTCACTTTTCATCTCATCCTGCTGTCTGAGAAGGACTTGCGTGATCGCTGGAGAAACCAGTCTCCAAAGAGGCCCCACGTGTGCCCTTCCTACAAGAAGTGCAGCACGGAACCCCCTCTGAGCCCCTGACCAGTGACCCCTGGACACGGGGCAACTTCTGCTTCCTCACTCTTGGAAAACAAACACATCACCACCTAGGTTACTATCTATGCCCTGATTTTACTTCCTTAAATAACATATTTTAAAAATAGATATCAAAAATGTAGTCTTTTCAATAGTGTCTAAAGGAAAGAAAATACATGCTTTTACCTATTGTGAGTTTTTCTCTTGAGTTCATTTCAAATGAGAAAACATCAAAGACTGGAAGAGGACTGATACGTATTTATGCCACGGGCTGCAGATTCGAGACTCTTCCAGGTGAAGGCCCCATCGCAATCGTTTCAAACATTTTGCCCCAGATACCCGAGGAATGCTCACTTGCCCCAGGAATTTTGACTCTCGCGAGGGCAGAAAGGGGCAGCGTGGGTCCGGTGGGGGATGACGTCCTGGGCAGGGGGTGGTAGAAGTTCCTGGACTGCTGGCCAGGCCCCTGTCCTTCATGAACTGTGGCTGACTAGACAAAGCTATACTGCTTTTACCCAATTTAGAGTCAGAAATCTAGACAAATACCAAAGTCAGTAATTTTCATTGTCTTTCTCTCTACTTTGCCATTTGTGAGATAAATCATTCTAGGGAATTTTGTGGTGTCAGAGGTCGAGGTGTCAGAGGTTGTGGGAAAAGCACCACCCACATTCAGTTCAAGATCAGGCCAACAGTTTAAGGATCCTGATGACATCCGTTCAATCCCTTTTTAAGCATGGTGATTTGCAACAGAAAGAGGAAGTATTCTAAATTAATTTAGCAGAAGCTGTGGTTCACAAACTCTGAAGAAGCACCACTTATGAGAGCTGTTTCCAAGACCGCAGTGGAGATTGCATCTGAACCCAGACACCGGATTTTAAACAAGCCTTAAGTAGCAACCCACTGCTGACATCACCCAAACCCCAACTGGGTTTTTCATGCAGGACAATTTATAATAAAAACTCCTTGAAATTCTTTTCTCAAATAAAATGGATTTTGCTGATCCATGAGAAGTAAGTCTTCATCCTATTACTGATTTTTCCACCAACATATGCACAAAAATCTCCAATTCTAGAAATGTTCCTCTTCAGACCTTCTGATGGTGCGGGGTTTACCCCATTACATAGGTTTTTATGTGTTTCTGAGTGCGATAAACAACGGTTCCTATACAGATAGCATCTATGTAAACAGGAGCATCTGGTTTACTTCCTGTACTTGCCTGGCAGCACAGCTCAGCAGTTCTCTTCCTCCTCAAAGGGAAAAATCCACTCCTGCAAGATACTACTGAGAAATGATTTTTACTAGCAATTTTAGTGGGGAGATCAAAGAGGGAACAAATGATGCTGTAGAACACAGATTCCCTACTAAATGCACCATTCCTCCAGAATTCTCCCCTGAGAGCTCCCCTGGGCACCTTCAAATAGCTGCTGCAAGTTATCTCCGAGAAAGGGAGGCAGGCTGGACTTACTCTTGTCACTCTGGCACTGGATTTGAGGTTTATGACTTTATTCTGCAATTATCTACTGGATCTATTTTTTTCTTCTCTTTTTTAAGAAGAACATAATTTCCCAGGCCCACAAAAGAAGACAGAGGACAATTATCTCCGAATGTCTGGAAAATGTTGAACTAGATGGTATTTCCTGTCATTAATTTTCAAGGGCAAAATGCACAAAATGAACAAATACTCCTCACTGAACTTGCACTGGTTTTTACACAGCACCTAATAGTTTGGTTTTTTAAATTTCTCCTTGACCAAAACATTTTCTCAGCTTCCATATACCCCACAATTTTTTTTTCTTAAGGCTGTGTCTGCAAAGAAGTATGTTTTGGCAGGCATCAGCCAAGCACAGGGCTGGCCTCTGGTACATTACACCATTTCATGACTTGCCTTTTTCTTCTCTGTGACGTTTATAAAAAGGTGCTTCTAGCGCAAAGTGCTTCACAGGAGAAATATCAAGAATCGAAAGAGAGTGTGCACGACCCCCAGGACAAAGAGCTCCCAGTGTGCACGGCTCCTCCACGGCTGAGAGCTGCCTGCCCTTCAGCCCGCTGTTGTGGGGGCTCCACCTTGCATCCAGGTGTGGGGATGTGAGGCTGGATGGTCAGAGCAGGCGGGAGACAATCCAAGAGGGATGTCACAACAGACGAGGCTTTCTGTGAACACCGAAGGGTTGGGCTCTAGCGCGGGCGCTCTGTGAAGGGCTCTAGAAATTCTAACGAGGTAACCCTCGTCTTACACAAGCCCCTAGATCTTGAGACACGAGCCCTGTGTTCCGCTGTCTGCCAGCTGAGGATTAAAGCCAGCTTTCTATTTCTACTTTCCATTCGGCTTTGGGGGCAGAGAAAGCCAAGATTCTGGCCTGCAACAAGGTTACCTGCTCACAGTCTGCCAGCCTGTAGCTCATGCCTAGCTTCCTTTGGAATTTATAGGAATCTTGTAAAGCAAGGATGCGTGGGAATCATTCTTAGTGGGGAAACCAGCTCTGGTTTGGTTGACCTCTGAATTCTCTTAGTTAAAAGCAGAGCCGACAGGAATCCGAGGTTTCTGGGCAACAATGCTGTCCTGGCCCAAGTTCAAGATCATGAGGGGTGCTTCCCGTCAGGGCGGGCAGACTCTGGCCCGTGTGCTCCGTTTCCTGTCCTAGCCCCCAGGTCGCTGGGCCAGGGAGTTTCTCGGGGCTGGACCACCTCCCAGTCCTCAGCCTAGGTTCCTGGCTGCCTTCCTACGAACAGAAATTGGCCCAAGATTGTTTAAAACGAAAACAAAAATGTAAAGAAAAATGTATTAACGTGACAAGTTTAGGAGGTAAGGGGAACACGTGAAATGACAGAAGGCATCCATCCCACGCAGTTGTCTTTAAAAACAGCGTTCACGATTTGCCAGTATTAAGCTGAGAAAGGCTGGGGAAATACCAGCCTGGCAGCGAGCTAGTTCTGCAGTTTCTTCTTTGGCCACCTGATGCGAAGAGACGACTTGTTGGAAAAGACCCTGATGCTGGGAAGGATTGAGGGCAGGAGGAGAAGGGGGCGACAGAGGATGAGATGGTTGGATGGCATCACCGACTCAATGGACGTGAGTTTGAGTGAACTCCGGGAGTTGGTGATGGACAGGGAGGCCTGGCATGCTGCAGTCCATGGGGTCATGAAGAGTCGGACACAACTGAGTGACTGTACAGCAAGTTTCTTCTTGGTCATGCTCAGCACAGGCTTGCAGGGGTCAGTTTTCAGTGAACAGACTATTTCCACTGAAAGGGCACAACCTTTGCTGGTGGACGTCAGGGGCCTCCATCTTGGACATGCAACCCGTTTCTCCTTCCCTGATGGCTCCACCCCTGTCTATGGCTCAGTCAAGGGCATTTCCTGGACATTGACCCCAGTGGGTTTCCCCTGNAAACCAGCTCTGGTTTGGTTGACCTCTGAATTCTCTTAGTTAAAAGCAGAGCCGACAGGAATCCGAGGTTTCTGGGCAACAATGCTGTCCTGGCCCAAGTTCAAGATCATGAGGGGTGCTTCCCGTCAGGGCGGGCAGACTCTGGCCCGTGTGCTCCGTTTCCTGTCCTAGCCCCCAGGTCGCTGGGCCAGGGAGTTTCTCGGGGCTGGACCACCTCCCAGTCCTCAGCCTAGGTTCCTGGCTGCCTTCCTACGAACAGAAATTGGCCCAAGATTGTTTAAAACGAAAACAAAAATGTAAAGAAAAATGTATTAACGTGACAAGTTTAGGAGGTAAGGGGAACACGTGAAATGACAGAAGGCATCCATCCCACGCAGTTGTCTTTAAAAACAGCGTTCACGATTTGCCAGTATTAAGCTGAGAAAGGCTGGGGAAATACCAGCCTGGCAGCGAGCTAGTTCTGCAGTTTCTTCTTTGGCCACCTGATGCGAAGAGACGACTTGTTGGAAAAGACCCTGATGCTGGGAAGGATTGAGGGCAGGAGGAGAAGGGGGCGACAGAGGATGAGATGGTTGGATGGCATCACCGACTCAATGGACGTGAGTTTGAGTGAACTCCGGGAGTTGGTGATGGACAGGGAGGCCTGGCATGCTGCAGTCCATGGGGTCATGAAGAGTCGGACACAACTGAGTGACTGTACAGCAAGTTTCTTCTTGGTCATGCTCAGCACAGGCTTGCAGGGGTCAGTTTTCAGTGAACAGACTATTTCCACTGAAAGGGCACAACCTTTGCTGGTGGACGTCAGGGGCCTCCATCTTGGACATGCAACCCGTTTCTCCTTCCCTGATGGCTCCACCCCTGTCTATGGCTCAGTCAAGGGCATTTCCTGGACATTGACCCCAGTGGGTTTCCCCTGAAGCAGGATTAAGACCAGCTCAAGGGTGCAAGCAAGGTTGGGAAATAAAATTAAAAACCGTTAAGTTGTGTTTAACTCTTTGTGACCCTATGGACTGTAGCCCACCAGGCTCCTCTGTCCATGAAGTGCTCCCGGCAATAATACTGGAGCGGGTTGCCATTCCCTTCTCCAGGGGATCTTCCCTATCCAAGGATTGAACCCCGGTCCTCTGCACTGGCAGGTGGATTCTTTACCACTGAGCCACCTGGGAAGCCCCAAATTAAAAACAGAATCTCCCAACCCAGAAGCCCTCCCCATGAAGGTAATAGAGAAAGAAAACAGCTTCACCATCGAGACAGAGTTAAAACCACCGCGTGACACACGTTGCAGGTCATCTGTCGAGTGGTGCTAAAGCAGAGCGGGCTCTCCCTCCGGTCCAGCAGGGCAGACCCGACCCCTGCACATGTGGTCTCTGGGTGTAGCTGGTCCTCAGCCTCTAACAGCACACGGTTCATCCTGAATCTACCTAGTAGTCAGGGTAACATCTGTGTGAGTGAATCAGCTTTATGGAAAGGACAGATAAGCTTCTCATGCTTATCTTATGACAGGAGGTCATCCTGGAACTCGGAGCCAGGCCCCACTGGTGCTGGGCTGCTCCTTGACCCTCCAGGAAAGTGGGAGGTAGGGGCTCATCACTGCAGTGTTAATTCCCAAGAGATGAGCCACATCCTTGAGGAAGATGGTCCTGGTCATGAAGTTCCAGGGGCTTCTTCAGTTTTTACAGAGGTGGAATACATGTCACAAAGGTGAAAACCCAGGACAAGGCTCCGAAGGCCCAAGGGCAGAGGGGGGCCTTTTCTCATCTTTCCAGGGGGAAGATGATTAGATTTCCTTTGGACCCCTTTTCCTCCTGTTCTCAAACTAGCCTGAGACTGGTGAGCAGCCCCGCTCCCACTCAGGGCGAGGGATCTCTCTGGGCAGGTCTCCCAGATGTCAGCCTCCCAGGGGCTGGTTCAGAATCCTGCCTGCACACCTGCATTCACAAGGGCCACCTGCATCTCACATACCAAGAATGCCTATTTGGGTCAGTCCCTAACCAACCCCTTGCACTGATGCAATGAAAACTGCATCGGCTGCTGAATTATCTTCATGCTTCCGATACCTTGTCATTCCATCAACCCATCAGTCTATATCCATCCACCCACCCATCTATCCATCCATCCAACATCCATCCATCCATCCATCGATCCATTCCATCGAATATTTGCCACATGCCACACCCTGCTGTGGATGCTAAGATTTCATAAGCAAACAAAACCAGTCTAGTTCTCATCCTCAGGGAAACCTCCACTCATCTCAAAGCTGAGTGAACTTGTCTTTGCTTCTAAAGTAAAGTACATAAGTGAACCATCCAATAATCCAGACCTGTCCATTTGTTACATCATCCAAGAATTCTTCAAGCTAAATGGTACTTTATTGTAACAATTCAAGCAGTACTAATGTTGTTTGAGATGAATTTTGTGTTCTTACAATATATCACACCTCTATTCTCATCGAATTGGACAGTCCTACCATTGGGACGGCCTTGAAAACAGTGGGTCATATTCAGGCACTTAAATATAAAAAGAACTCCGTGTTTTAAACAACCCACTTAAAGCACTCGCCTACCGCAGGGGAGACAGCACAACCCTCATCATTTGTGTTTAATCGAGAGCAGAAATGTGACTCTTGTAATTCGATTTCAAAAGCTTGTTCAGTTCCCTTCGAGAATTATTACATTAAAGAGAAGAGAGACTATTAATCATTCCTGGCCAGGAGGTTGCATTTAAGTATTAGTGGGGGATTAGAAATCCCAGGAAAAGATGTCTGTAACTGCTCTGGTGCTTCATTGAGTCGTCCCGGGTCCCCTAACTGTGCAGTCATGGTGTGCCAGTCTGTGGAGCTCTTCTTTATGGACATCATTTTGCACCTTATTGGAATTTCAGATAAAGTATCAATTCCAGCAAGGTGCTCATCAGAGGAGAGAAACTGAATGTTGCACAGATAGTATTAGCAACAGAGTGCAATAATGGGTTTGCAGATTCCTTGCATGCCAGATCTTATTCTGTGCATAAACATAATATAATTGGTGATCCATTGCATTTAACCACATGAATAATCACAAGCTTTATTTCTGCTATAATATAAAAAGTGTTCATTTTGTTTCTGTCTCATTTATATTTTCCAGCCTCCAGATTGTGTATAAATAATGTAGCTTCTTCCTAACTCCTTCCTTCACTTTTGTAAATTCCTCTTTTCAGTAATTCATATCCCTTGGTGTGTATAAATTGTGTGTGTATTTTCTTCTGTCAGATTATTAACTTATAGATGAAATTAACAGTATCTTCTTAATGTCAATATTCAGTGATAAGTATTATTGAAATATAAAATGCCCTTCACATTATAGACATTTAATAAAAGTTGTTTAAAAAAAAAGGAAAAAAGCTCTCAGGTGAGTGAAGTATCTCTTATAAAAAGAAAATATCCCTTGGCAGAACAATTATCAACACTATTTAAACTGTAAATTGACCCAGTTGAGAAAGAAAAATATCATTTGATGAGTCATGCGATTAGTTCCTTTAATGATGCAACTCTAGTGATGGAACAGCTGGTCCAGCATCTAGACCTATCTCGAAAGCAAACATACTCATCGGTGCCTGGGTTTATTTACCTATGTGTGAGCTCTTGTGGGCAGTTAAGTTCTTAGATTTGTATTCTTGAGTCTGGTTCCTGCTTTTGTGCTCACTTAATAGATTTCAGTAAGAGAATCTCAGAGTCCGTGAACCTCCAGGTTTAGAGAGATGGAGCTGAAACATGAATAACAAGTGGGATATCTGGTCCTAAGATCTGTATAATCACTGTTCTTTATATTTTGAGCTTCCTTCTTGCCCATTTGATGTATGTGAATGGACCCTATGTGTGTCTTTCTTTCTCTCTCCCACATACAGATCTGGCCAAAACTGCAATCCTGCGAATGTGATAGTTCTTAGTATTTGTTATCATCTTGCCAGATTCTAAAACTTTACAGAAATTTCACATTCAGGATGTTAGGTCTTGACTGAATAAAACTACATGCCTATTTGGCAAGAAAAGAAAGGACCTAAAACCAATGCCTCATGGGAAGTAGGGAATCTCATCCCAGGTCAGTGGGAGCCATGGGCTTCCTGGCCCTGCCCCCAGCACCGCCCCCAGTCACAGCCGGAACCTTTAGGACTGGGAGGCTGGCCTGGTGTCGGGGCTCCTGGGACACTTCAGGCTTGGCTTCTCATGTAGTCTTCCCAGTCACTCTGTGCAGCAAGCAGTCAAAGCCTGCCCTGAGCAGTCTCAGAGTCACCAACTCATCTGAGGTCACAGGCTGCTATTGACCAAATTGTGCCCCAAATTCACCTGTTGAAGCTCTAACCCCCACATGGCTGTGTTCGGAGATAAGGCTTTCAGGAGCCAATCAAGGTTAAATGAATCATAAGGGTGGGGCCCTGGTCCAAGAGGATCCATGGCTTCATCACAAGAAGACCTCTATGTGTGTGTGTGTGTCTGTGTGTGTGTGTGTCTGCCGTGTGAAGACCCAGAGACAAGGCACCATCTGAAAGCCAGGAAGCTGGTTCCCCCCTCAAGTGGAATTGCCAAGCAGCTGGATCCCCAGTTCCTGGCTTGAGCAGAGAGACAGCGCTTCTCCAAGACCAAGGCTCTGAAACTGCCTTTTGGTAACAGGAGACACCAGCCCTTTCTTGAGACATTTCAAGAAGACGTCTGCTCTTCTGCCCTATACCTCTCTTTTATCTCAGCTTTTAAAGAGATTTAAATATGTTATAGTGAATAACACAGGAGCTGTCTGGGCTGTGGCTGCCAGATTCTCATCTTTCCATGGAGCTCCAGATGACACAGGGAGGTCTAAGCATGCGAATGTCCCTCCAGCTCGATGCCTTCTCTTCTGCCAATCTGACAAGGAAAGGCAGCTGCCAGTCACTCCTCAGAGGCTCTTGTGTTGCATGTGCTTAGACTCTGAAAGGTGTGTGCTTGTGAATAACACACCTTCAGTTGAGAAATTTTGTCTCAAAACTTTGAATAAAAAACCATCTTACACAGTGTTTCTGCCAATTTTGGATACATAATATTCGTGTCAAATTTCAAATTATTCAATGTGTTTCCTTCCCTGTGTGTGGTAGAGTGGTAAGTAAAACTAGCAGAAGAAAAGAGAAATGTCCTTTCTGGCTCAGAGAGTTTGTGTGGATTCCCAGGAAGAAATAAAATATTTGTATCATGAGGTAACAAAACAGCAAATTAGAACTTCCCAATGCTCACCAGTCCAACCAGTTAATTTCAATGACTAATGATGGAAGTTAGTATTTCCCTTCAGGTGGTTATCTGTATAAAGACACTTCTGTGAATAGAACATACCTTCTTTGACTTCAATCATGTAGCAACTTATTTTCCTGCGTTCTTCACAAGGATTTTGCCATTTTCATTATAAAGCTAGGGCAAGATGAAATTAAATGTCTGATTTAAATCTAATGAGAAAGTTATTTTTAATTCTCTGACAGATTAGTGTCGACGTTTAAGAATAAACAGAGTTCATAACAAGTAATCAGAACTGAGAGGATGGTCCTGTCAGGCAAGTCACCTCCTCTTTATTCAGAGTGTGAAATGCTTAGTTAAAATGTCCACATCACCAGTTTTTTAGACCACTTTCACAGATAAATATAACCAAAATACTTGAAAGTTTTTTATGTGTTCAGTGGTTGTAAAAAGTCATAGGGTTGCTAAGATCTTGGAAACATTTCTTAAGTAATTAATAGTTTTTGTCCTAGCTCTCTAAAGATACCACCGTCATCAACAATGGTCACATCATTGGCCCTCCTTTCCTATGGCTCTCCTACTTCTCGTAAAATAAAGCCCACAGGTCTTACCCTGGTCTGGGGTCCCTGAGGCACGGGGCCCGTCATTCTGTCCAGACCCTGGTCTCCACGTTGTCCTTCTTTCTGTTTCAGCAGACCTGGGTTCATTTCCACCCCCTTCCAGTGTCTGCCCATCATTCCATCTGACCATTAGCTTCACGTGCACCTGCTTCCTGGACCACTGTCTACCCTTGCTCTGGACTTTCCTCCTAAGCCCATTGCCGCAGCCAGCACAGTCAAGGAGCAACCCCCGTAAGGAGGACGCGAAGGAGAACGCCTGCTTAGAAAAAATAAGAAGACAGAAAGATGGGGTTGAGAGGATCAGACCTCATTGTCTGATACCGACTTTATTAGGTATTCAGTATATATAGGATAACATACATGATTTATGACATCTGCTAGGTTATTTTGACCTAGATAATCACTCACCAGACCTTCATCATTGTGTACAGAACATAAGGCCTTGAAGTGCGATAAGCACCTGTGACCAGAACATAGTGACCAGACATCTTGGAGACACAAGGTCGTAAACACATTCTTCAGGGAGGCGGGACAGAGAGCTTAGGGCAATGCCTAGGGGCTCAGCAATATCGCTGAGCAGCTCCCAAAACTTAACCCTTCACGGGCAGTCCCCCGCAGTCCATGGCTCTCAGGCCAG
This sequence comes from Neotragus pygmaeus, assembly GCA_006410875.1. Classification (NCBI taxonomy): domain Eukaryota; kingdom Metazoa; phylum Chordata; class Mammalia; order Artiodactyla; family Bovidae; genus Neotragus; species Neotragus pygmaeus. Next base: position 606,335 of record SJYV01023152.1, read on the forward strand.
ACCATCCATCAGAATCATCCTATCTGTACAGTAAGACACAGTTCACTGGCCCCATCCTATGGCTCCTCAGCCTCTCTGCAGGCAGACGTGTGCAGATGCTCACCATGGCTATGACATGTCTGTGAACCGTGACGATCCTGCAGACTAGCAGGAGAGCCTACGTGGGTGCAGAAATGCAGGGAGACTTTGTCCACATGCCCGGCCATACCACCAGCCCAGTGTGGAGAAAAGGTTCAGTTCCTTCATTTCTCCTTCTCCAGGATATAATTTTGAATTTTCTGGTATCCTCCCTTTTATATTCTATTTTACTAAATTTACTCCCAGAGCAACTCAGACTCAGTTTCCTAAAAAAAGACCAGTTACCACACCACCTGAGATAGGCACCCCAACGTTCAGGTTGTGTTGTTCAGTCGCTCAGTCCTGTCCCACTCTTTGCAACCCCGTGGGCTGAAGCACACCAGGCTTCCCTGTCCTTCGCCATCTCCCGGAGCTTGCTCAAACTCACATTCACCGAGTCAGCAATGCCATCCAACCGTCTCATCCTCTGCCGCCCTCTTTTTCTCCTGCCTTCAGGCTTTCCCAGCATCGGGATCTTTTCTAATGAGTTGGCCCTTCGCATCAGGTGGCCAAAGTACTGGAACTTCCGCTTCAGCATCAGTCCTTCCAGTGACTGTTCAGGATTGATTTCCTTTAGGGCTCACTGGTTTGCTCTCCATTCACGTGCCAGTACTACTAGCGTCAGCAGCCACATGGGTGAAAGTGTGAGGTGAGAGCCCACGGCAGCACCCTCATTCCCTTCCCTGTTTCCCAATGTTCAGTTTCACAGTTTGGGGGTCTTTGCCAACTCTTGGAGGCTACGGCCACCTGTGAACTGAATTGAAGTCTTGTTTATTTGAAGAGTTCTCTGTGGCCTGAGAAGTGAATGTCTTTTCAACATATTTACCTCCAATTTGCCATGGAAAATTCAAAGAAAGGGAAAAAGAAACCCTAGGCTAGACTGTTCGGTTCTTAATGGCAGGGCTTAAGTCCTATTAAAGTCTATATCCCCATTACTCAGAGCAATGAGTCACATGGAGGGAACACCTCGAGCCCTTCTGAACAAGCTGGCTGAATGGTTCGGTTGCACACATTATTCCCTGGGTGTTTATAACAAGCCATGGGGTCTCCGTGGAGACTTGGCAAATTAATGACTGAATGAGTAACTATTGTACAGTGTTTGCAGAGGCACAAAAAATTTGCAGGGCATTTAGAAGGGATGAATTTACTCAGCTCTATTAGAAATGTACTGACTTGTTCCCGTATGAAAATTTTTATAAAATCATACTTGCGTTTATGTAGAACTCAAGATTTGGATTTAAAAGGGAGGTGAGATATCAATCTATTTATGCAAATGTTCATAATGCATTATCATTATTTGTTTCTTTCTTCTTCCTAGAGAATAAAAGCAGAGATATAGTCATTTTATCTTGAAATAACTTGGAGCCAAAAGGTCCAAGTATATTGTAAATCAAGACAAACTGTAGTAATTAACATTACTTGGTCCAAACAAAGTTCCATTCTATTCAGTTTTTCTCCTTAAATAAGTTAGCGTAGTTCATTTAGGGGTAATTATATCCTCACATACTATATTGGATCTTTGGAGGATATACAATCATAAGAGATAAGCGTGCTTCTGCTGGCGTAAGCTTCTTTTGGGAAGAGGAAAGGAAGATGCAGGAGATGGGCGTGTGGTGTGCAGAGGGTCCTGGTCTCCCACTGGAGTAGCTGTGGGCTCTTCTCACTTAACCGGTAAGCACAAGACAGACTCAGAGACGGGGAGCCCAGCCCTGGGCTGCTTCTGGTCCAGGAGAGGCTGTGCATGTCACCTTTGTTTTTCTGCATTTCCCTCCTACCTTGCAGTGGCGATAGGCTGTGTGTCAAGGAGATGGGTGACTTGCTTTTACCCTAGACCACTCTTTCCCTGTGGTTAGAAGGTCATAATATCCTTTTCTTCTTAATCCCACCCGCTGTCTCCACTTCCTCTGCTGTGTCTCTGCCCTGATGTGTGCAAAGAGCTCTGCATTTTTCACATGACTGTCCCTTCCTCAAGGCTGTTTTCAACCTTTAAGCACTCGGATCTTTACTTTTTAATGAAAACCTGCCAACATCATTTCTCTGCCTCCTACATTTCGTGGGCTCCATGGCACAGATTGAGGATGCAGACCCTTGGCAGATCCTCCAGCTTCTGCAGTCAGTTTCTCCCTAACTCTCCAGCTGCTCCCCACCTGCCCCTCCCTCTGGAATACCGGTCTTCCCACGCTCAGACAGGCCACTTCATTTCTTCTTCAGAGATGCGGGCATGCCTAGCCCAACACCTCGATTCTTCCTCTTCCCCAATCTTCCCATCTCACATTTCCATGCAAGGTNGACATCATTTCTCTGCCTCCTACATTTCGTGGGCTCCATGGCACAGATTGAGGACGCAGATCCTTGGCAGATCCTCCAGCTTCTGCAGTCAGTTTCTCCCTAACTCTCCAGCTGCTCCCCAACCTGCCCCTCCCTCTGGAATACCGGTCTTCCCATGCTCAGACAGGCCACTTCATTTCTTCTTCAGAGATGTGGGCATGCCTAGCCCAACACCTCGATTCTTCCTCTTCCCCAATCTTCCCATCTCACATTTCCATGCAAGGTCATCCCTCCAGAAGATGCCCCCTCGCCACTCAGTAAGGAGAAGTCTCCGCTCTCCTTGACACCTTGTCACTCCCCCCACATCCAGCCTCAAAGCTTATTTCCACAATCATTTGTCAATTGTCCGGTACCCGCAACAATACAGGAGGACCTGGGTCGCCATCCACCTCTGCCGCTTCTGCTCCATCTCAGCAAACAGCCCAGTGCTGGGCACCCTGATGGTAAACATTTGTTGAGTGCTTGGAAGAAAGAAAGATCTTTCCCAGGTTTAAGTGTCTGGGCCAAAGTGTTCTTCTCTATCAGATTTGTGGACATGAAACGCAGATAAAAGTGGGCTATCGTGATTTTGCAAATAATGGAAAGGTCACCCAGTGACAGTGCCTTAGAGCAGAAAGCATCAGAGCAAGACAGGAGACATGCACGTGGGCCACACGCGCTCTCCCGGTGCAGAGCCACAGTGTCTTCCTTCAACTTCTAAGGTCAAATAACGTATCATTTTCAGAACTTTGAATTGTATCTTTAGTAAAGCCTCCATACCAGTTAATACTAAAAATTAGGGTTCAAAATATTTGCTATTTATATCTGAAGCGATTACTTCACTAGCATCTACCAAAACATCTTGTTAACGACTTTTCTAAGAAATCTAGCTGTTCTGCAGCCCTTGTAAATATTGTCAACCTAACCTCCCACAGGCTGTCTGCACAGTCAGAGTTGGTGTCCCCATTGTTTTTTCCAAAGAATGTTTATATAAATCAGTTTATTATCACTGCTGTCTTAGATGGTGTTGGGGAGAGAGAATGTTTCCTTCTAGCCCATTTGGTTCTTTTGGCTGCTCTCATAATTAAATTGACAAAAGACAGATTAACAGGAGAAAAAAATTAATTTGTGTGCACAAAGATCTCCAATAAATAAGAACAAAGATGGGGCCAAAGTAGCCAGATTTTCTACATTTTAGAAAAAGGAAGATGAAATGTGTGAGGATTGACAGAACAAAGAAATTTAGGCTTGGGTGTTTAACTGATATTTTTTTAAAAAAGAGAGTTTGGGCTTGGGGTCATAAATGAGCGAAGAAGTAACAGGTTTGTCTACGCAACCTTCTTGGCCCTAAATTCCCATCTCTGGTAATAAAGGTGCTTCTCTGCCCGCTTTTAGAGAGAGAGAGACTTTCACGTGGGAGACTCATTTCCTGTTCTCAGAGAGACAGAGGGGATGAGAGGCAGCTGTTTCTCTAGTAATTTACATCCAAAATAATCAATATTCCTCTTGGCATCATGGGGGTGGCCTGCCCTGAGTCCACACAGCAGTCAAGCCATTTTTAGTTGCTGTTGTTTTTTAAATGGAAATCACTGTTTCTTTTATCTCTTCAATGGAGCTTGTTGAGTGGCGACTCATTAACTGATCAGGAGCAAGGCTGTATGTTCATATCAGCAGTACTTTTCATTCATAACTAAACTAGCATTTTGACTCATAAAATAGCTACATGGAGTTATATGGGCCATACAAAACCATCCATTCTCTGACTGCTAAAAATTGATGCATCTGTAATCCAACCTCCCTTTCTTTCTACTTGTCAAATGAGGATTCACTACTGTCACTAATGTATTTTTCCATTTAGAGTGAAGCAGCTGGGGTCGGCAATCCACAGCCTCTCCTTCCTGACCTTGATGTTAATTTTCAAAGGAAAGAAACAATGGCAGCCCCTGCTTATCCACCAGAGGTCTGGCTTTCAGGATTATATAACGCATGGCTCCACATCTTTCCTAAATCAGCATAATGAATAAAATAATTAAGCACAGACAATGTTGACAGAATTCAATCAGCATGTTAGTGTTTACATTGCAAGGACTAACATGAGGTTCAGCTCTTTGCAAAGAGACAGTAAGAAAGTCAAGGAAATGAAAGGCTTCCCTGGTGGCCCAGGGGTAAAGAATGTGCCTATGAAAGCGGGAGACATAGGTTCCATCCCTGGTCCAGGAAGACCCCACATGCTGTGGAGCAGCGCAGCCTGTGAGCCGCCGCAATGGAGCCTGTGCTCTAGAGCCCGGGAACCACAGGTCCTGGAGCCAGCACACCCTAGAGCCCATGCTCCACAATAAGAGGAGTCACCCCAGTGAGAAGCCGGCGCCCTGCAACCAAGAGTAGCCTCCACTCGCCGCAACTAGAGCAAGTCTGGGAGCAACAAAGACCCAGCACAGCCAAAAACAAAGAAAGCAAATGCAAACACCACTAAAAGGTTGAATCACCAGCAGCGGAAGGTTCGTCATCCCTGGGTCTGCTGGCGTGGTACTGGCAGTGAGGAATTTCCTATTTTGGAGCTGGGGTCACTGCATCATTTTGGGAAGGGAGGCTGTGGGTCCACCCATCTGCATTTGGACGGTAATTATTAAATACATCTGAAGTCAACCAGAGCCCACATCCTAGAACAACATGCAGAGAAGCATCAACCACGACAGTGGAAAACCACAACTGCTGCTGGAAACTTTCCAAAAGCACTTGTTCAGCGACCCTTGGCTTTTTATGGTAAAAGAAGAGAGAAGTCAGCATTTCAAAACTCAAGCATTAGCATCCATTAATGGTCAAAGGTCAAAAGCAGATTATGAGCCTAAAAATAATTATCTCATAATGTCAGGAAGTTTTGAACTACTCCAGAGAAAAACACAAATCAATGACTTCTTTTTTTTTTTTTTGGAGCGGAATTTAGTCACCTGTTCAAGTAAGCTACAAGCAGAAATTGTTAGACTAATTAGATCCTGGAATCTTACTATATAAATGGGCATAAATAAAGATCACGTTGATTAAAAGAGGTTTATATTGATATGTCCCTCATCTTTCTTTCATTTCAAAGTGACTCTTTGTATAAAAATATTGAGATTAAGAAGTAGCATTAATGTGTGCAAGTGTTCTCTAAGAGACACAAGTACATCTATTCTAAACCAATTTGTTCTTTTAAAATGAAAGAGTGATTATCAAAACTGAAATTGGGAATGCAGAAACCTAAGAGTAATATGAAGAGAATGAAATACATAGGGCATTTTTAACTGTGATTAAGAGTTAAGAGCCTCCGCTTATTGTATTTTTTAGATTCCACATATAAGTGAGGTCATACAGCATTTGTCTTTTTCTGTCTGATTCATTTCACTTGGCATAATGCCCTCCAAGTCTATTCATGTTGCTGCAAATGGCAAGGTTTTGTTCTTTTTATGGCTTAGTAGTATTCCATTGGGCTTTCCATGTGGCATCAGTGGTTAAGAACCAACCTGCCAATGCAAGAAACATGAGACGCAGGTTTGATTCCTGGGTTGGGGAGATCCTCTGGAGGAGGGCATGGCAACCCACTCCAGTATTCTTGCCAATAATGCCAGGGACAGAGGAGTCTGGGTGGGCTACTTACAGTGCATGGGGTCACTAAGAGTCGGACATGACTGCAGGGACTTAACATGCACACACCTCTCCTGGGGCTTACTTGAGAAGAGCCAACAGAGAATATTCCTCAGGCTTTGAGGTGCATGAAAATGCATGGGGCTTGCTAACCTATCTCTGGGGATTCTGGGTCAGCTGGTCTGCTTTTGACATTTGTAACTAGCACTCAGATGGCTCTGGACCAAGGTATCAGGTTAAGAAAAAACTACAATAGATGTTTGTTTGTTTGTTTGTTTGTTTACTTTATTTTACTTTACAATAGTCTATTGGCTTTGCCATACATCGACATGAATCCACCACAGGTGTACACGAGCTCCCAATCCTGAATCCCCCTCCCACCTTCCACCCCACAACGTCTCTCTGGATCATCCCCGTGCACCAGCCCCAAGCATCCTGCATCCTGCATCGAACATAGACCGGCGCCTCGTTTCTTACATGATAGTATACATGCCGTTAATTCCAGCAATCTGCATGTTCTTTACACATCATGGAAAGAGATCTTACTTAGTTTTAGCTTGTACATTCATCTTAGTTACAGATTGGTGCAACATGCACAAAGTCTATGTATTTAGCAATACTATAGAAATATACTATAGAAACCCCCCATCAGCACGCGCCTGTGGACACTCTGCTCACTGCACCCTCACCCTCACTCCCTGAGTAATCGATCCACTCTTCTCGTTGTTTGTTGCTGCTGCTGCTAAGTCACTTTAGTCGTATCCGACTCTGTGCAACCCCACAGACAGCAGCCCATTGGGCTCCGTCATCCTTGGGATTCTCCAGGGAAGAACACTGGAGTGGGTTGCCGTTTCCTTCTCCAATGCATGAAAGTGAAAAGTGAAAGTGAAGTCGCTCAGTCGTGTCTGACTCAGCGACCCCATGGACTGCAGCCTACCAGGCTCCCCCATCCATAGGAGTTTCCAGGCAAGAGTACTGGAGTAGGGTGCCATCGCCTTCTCTGCTTCTCGTTGTTTAGTCTCTAGTAAACAATATTTAAAATATTCTACAGCCTGCATTACTAAAACAGTGTTTTTCCCTTTCTTCCAATCCCCATGACAAACTGATTAAACTCTCTTTCGAGTAATATGAAACATTCTCTCAAGGGTCTGTAATTTCTGCCTTTGACTATAATCTTTAATTTTGCAAAAAGTGAAGTAAGTATACATTAATGAACATTATTAGCTGTGTTCAGCTACATTCTCAGTGAGGTCAGGTGCTCGGATCATATCACCAGAAGAAATAGAAGATGATTACAGAGAAGTGTTCTCTGTAGATGATATCATAGTAATCTTATTATTATTATTTTGAGAATCTGAGTGCTTTGAGGGATGGCAAGAGAAAAAGACAGAAAGAAATTTAAATTTTAAATATATAAGGCTTATGATTTTTCTTATTTAATCTTCAAAACAATCTTAAGATGCTGATATTATCACTAGCATTTCTAAAATAAAAAATAATGACATTGAAGGTTTAAGATCAGCCAATTCACACAGCTGTAAGTGATGAAACTGGGCTTCATGTCCCCCAAGCCTTTCTGATTCTAACCTCTGTGCCTCCTTTGGGCAACATGTGTGCTAAGTTGCTTTAGTCATGTCCCACTCTTTGCAACCCCATGGACCATACCCCATGGACCATACCCCATGGACCATACCCCACCAGGCTCCTCTGTCCATGGGATTCTCCAGGCAAGAACACTGGAGCGGGTAGCCATGCCCTTCTCCAGGTGATCTTCCTGACCCAGGGATCAAACTCGGTCTCCTGCATTTCAGGCAGATTCTTTACTATCTGAGCCATCAGGGAAGCCCAACATAATGCAAGACACTAAGTAACACTGTTTTGTGCAATCTTCAGCAATTTTTCTTCAAAATAACTTGTTCATAGAACCACAACAATTTAGTACTTGATGAAATTACCTAAGCTTTATATAGTCAATAATCTTTTGCCATTGCCATTGCTAAGCCACTTCAATTGTGACTCTTTGCGACCCCATGGACTGTAGCCCAGCAGGCTCCTCTGTCCATGGGATTCTCCAGGCAAGAATACTGGAGTGGGTTGCCATGCCCTTCTCCAGGGGATCTTCCTGACCCAGGGATCAAACCTGTGTCTCTTGTAGCTCCTGCATTGCAGGCAGATTCTTTACTGCTGAGCCACCAGGTAAGCGCTTTATAAAGTCTTTGTATAGTTAGTCTTTGTATACTCTTTATATAGTTAGCTTTATAAAGTCAGCAATCTTACAATCCAACAGTTATTGCAAAGAAGAAATCCCCAGAATGTAAGAGTCCGCTGGAAAAAATTCGAAGAGTACTTACCAGAATAAAGAGTTGGGTAAGTGAGTTTGTCTTTTTGAGAATGTTCATAAAAAACTGCATGAAATGTGGATACACATTGTATGTGAATGTAGCAATTAGTGCATCAAGAGTACATATACATACAACGTATGCTCACATGTGCAAGAAAAGAAATCTCAATCTACACAAGTGATTACTAGCAACCTTCCTTTGAAGGTGGGCCAGGTAGTCACCACTTAACAGCTGTTTCTCGCAGCCCCTTGGGTGTGCAGCTGTGCTGCAGGAGGCTGTGGGAAGCTCCACTTTGAAGAGGTCTCTCTGTCTGGAGTGTCTCTCTCTGCCGACAGTGGCCTTTCATTCTGGAGGTTCAGATTCAGCCAATCTCCTTGCCCGAGATCACCACTGTGATCAGAAACAGAAATGCTTCAAGCTCTGAGTGTGTTTTGAAATACATATATTTTTAAATGTTGACATGATGTGGGTGAGAGGAAAATTAAAGTGTAAATATTTCTCTCTGAAATGCATTATCCTTATCAAAAATTGCTAATGGGAATTTGTGATATCTCAGAGTTCTGGGTGGTAGCTACAATTTTCTATTTAGTAACAGAAAACAAGAATCCTTACACCTGAAAGAAGTCCCAAATAAACCACAACACATCAGTCTTTTAAAAACGAAGATTCTGAAAATGTGTTGTGCTAAGTGAACATAACCAATAAGTCAGTCTGAGCAACTCGCTGGATTGGAGAGGAAGAGAAACCAAGGAGCCCCTTGGGCAGACGTGCATCTCATTAGATAGAAGGGAATTGCTGTGCTATGTCACAAAGTGTTCATTATAGATGGATCATTGAACATGCACAGTCTTTCAGAAACTTTCCAAAAGCTACAAGAAAATCAGACTTACTGACTACCAAAGAAAATTCTCAAGAACTATTGTTTTACGGTATCACAAAGATGGTTGAAAATTATTATTAAAAAAAAATAAAGTAGCATTTCTATTTTATCACAACACATTTTCTTAAGATCCCACGAAAAAGAAATTTCCCCTGCATATAACAGTGTTGTCCTCATAGGGTAAAAGGGCAAATTTTGAACTAATACCTTCTTAAAATAACATTATTGAGATATAATTAACATACTATAATGCTTGTTCATTTAAAGTGTTAGATTCTATAGGTTATAGCATATTTAAAAGGACTTATACTTACAGAACATCATCACAATCTAATTTCAGGAATGCCATCATCCCAAATTGGACAAAGTTGATGTCAAATGAAGGAAGTATCTATTCTTGGAAAGATCTCCATTCTGGCCTCATTTAGGGTCTGTTTGGTTATAAGGGTCCCCTGCCTTATTTCCATGCACTGTAGGCCTACTCGGCGGTTATGAGATCATAATCACCAGGTATGAGGCTCAGGGAGGGACTGGCACAGGAAGGTTAGCGAGGGGGTTGGCTGAGTCATTTGCTGTGTTCCTAGGGAATAGAAGAGGCACCGATGAGCTGATTTGTCTCTGGAGCCTCTTGTTCCACTGGTCAGTCTCTGGGTTCTTCATCTCTCCTGTGCCCTGGAAACTGTCTACCGACCACTCTGAGCCCCAGGTTGGGAAGATCCCTTGGAAGAGGACAAGGAACCACGCCAATATTCTTGCCTGGGAAATCCCATGGGCAGAGAAGCCTGGCAGGCTACAGCCCGTGAGGTCATAGAGTTGGACATGACTGAGCAACGAGCACTTTTACTTTCATTCTTTCTTAATTCAAACTTCATAAAAATCAAAAGATAGGGCATCTTCAACCTAAAAAAAAAAAAAATGTTTTCTACACCAGCTTTAGTCAGCAGTGAGAAAAGTTAACTTAGAAGTAGTTTTAAGTTTTCTATAAGCACTCAAATGATTAAATGCTAAATTACTTTCAAAGTATATGAACTCCAAGGCTCATATAATTTTACTAAGTGCTTTGTTTACATCTTATTTCAGATGAGTCAATTAGGGAACCTTTCCAACAGAGGCTGCACAGCTAGTGACATTCCCCCTCGGAAATTACCAAGACTCTAAGAAGACTCTGTAGCACCTCCGTTTCATAAGCAGAGAGTAGGTGAGACAGTGCAAAATCATTCAGGGTGAATTCTTCAGGGTGATTACAGACTGTCTGATGATTCACTTCAGGTCTGTCCTAAACGACCTTAGTGTTGGTGAACTTCAGTGTTGGTTTGGAGCTTTATTCCTGCCATAGGCAACATTCCAGGGTGTTTTTTTCCTCTGGGGCATGCATTTGTTTGCAGACAGTGAAGAAATGTAGGGTGTTTACTGAGGTCTTTTGAAGTGAATGTGGTCCTCTGGAGAAGGGAATGGCAAACCACTTCAATATTCTTCCCCTCAGAACTCCATGAGCAGTTTGCCTCATGAAAAGGCAAAAAGATAAGACACTGAAAGATGAACTCCCCAGGCCGGTAGGTGCCCAATATGCTACTGGAGATCAGTGGACAAATAACTCCAGAGAGAATGAAGAGATGGAGCCAAAGCAAAAACAACACTCAGTTGTGGATGTGACTGGTGATAGAAGCAAGGTCTGATGCTGTAAAGAGCAATATTGCATGGGAACCTGGAATGTCAGGTCCATGAATCAAGGCAAATTGGAAGTTGTCAAACAGATGATGGCAAGAGTGAACATCGTTTTAGGCATCAGCGAACTAAAATGGACTGATGGGTGAATTTAACTTAGTTAACCATTATATCCACTACTGTGGGCAAAAATTCCTTAGAGGAAATGCAGTAGCCATCATGGTCAACAAAAGAGTCTGAAATGCAGTACTTGGGTACAGTCTCAAAAATGACAAAATGATCTCTGTTCATTTCCAAGCAAACCGTTCAATATCACAGTAATCCAAAGCTATGCCCCAACCAGTAATGCTGAAGAAGCTAAAGTTGCATGGTTCTATGAGGACCTACAAGAACTTCTAGAACTAACACCCCAAAAAGATGTCTTTTTCATTATAGGGGACTGGAATGCAAAAGTAGGAAGTCAAGAGATACTTGAAGTAACAGGAAAACTTGGCCTTGGAGTACAGAGTGAAGCAGGGCAAAGGCTAACAAAATTTTGCCAAGAGACCATACCCTCTTCCGGCAACACAAGAGAAGACTCTACACATGGACATCACCAGATGATCAACACCAAAATCAGACTGATTATATTCTATGCAGCCAAAGATGGAGAAGCTCTATACAGTCAGCAAAAACACGACCAGGAGCTGACTGTTGCTCAGATCATGAACTCCTTATTGCCAAATTCAGACTTAAATTGAAAAACGTAGGCAAAACCACTTGATCATTCGGGTATGACCTAAATCAAATCCCTGATGATCATACAGTGGAAGTGAGAAATAGATCTGATAGATAGAGTGCCTGAAGAATGATGGACAGAGGTTCGTGACACTGTACGGGAGACAGGGATCAAGATCATCCCCATGGAAAAGAAATGCAAAAAAGCAAANCATGAAGACTCTTGGGAGTCCCTTGGACTGCAAGGAGATCCAACCAGTCCATCCTAAAGGAAATCAGTCGTGGATATTCATCAGAAGGACTGATGTTGAAGTTGAAACTCCAATACTTTGGCCACCTGATGCGAAGAACTGATTTATTGGAAAAGACCCTGATGTTGGGAAAGTTTGAAGGCGGGAGGAGAAGGGGACGACAGAAGATGAGATGGTTGGATGGCATTATCAACTGAATGGACATGAGTTTTAGTAAACTCCAGGAGCTGGTGATGGACAGGGAGGCCTGGTGTGCTGCAGTCCATGGGGGTCGCAAAGAGTTGGATGCAACTAAGTGACTGGACCGAACTGAACTTCAGTGAAGATAACCTCTAAAGATTTAAGTCACTCATCCTTCCTCCACATGGAAGTCTTTCCAGAATAGTCTAAGAACATGATAACCACTCTTCATTCTTGTGTGGAACTGGGATCAGGGTGTGAGGTGTACCTGGAAGACTCAGCTCCCTTTCCCTGAAGGAAGACGCTGCCTCTGCTTCTCATCACGTTGTCATTGTCGCTCTGTCACTTAGTCGTGTCTGAATCTTGGTGACCCCACACACTGCAGCACACCAGGCTTCCCTGTCCTTCACTGTCTCCCAGTTTCCTCAAACTCGTGTCTATTGAGTCAGTGATGCCATCCAACCATCTCATCCCTTGTCGTACCCATTTCCTTTTGTCCTCAAACTTTCCCAGCATCAGGGTCTTTTCCAAAGAATTGGCTCTTTGAATCAGGTGGTCAGAGTATTGGATCTTCAGCTTCAGCATTAGTCCTTCCAGTGCATATTCAAGGTTGATTTCCTTTCTGATGGACTGGTTGGATCTCCTTGCAGTCCAAGGGACTCTCAAGAGTCTTCTCCAGTATCGCAGTTCGAAAGTATCAATTCTTCGACATTCAGCCTTCTTTATGGCTCACCATGAGCTCATCTCATCATAAGGGCAGGAACCTCATTCGTGAGTGCCTCATGACCTATCGCCTTCCAACATCCCCCTTCCCTCTTTCTGTCACCTTGGAGGTTGGAATTTTAACAAACAATTTTGCTGAGAATCATTCAGTCCAGAGTAACAGCAAGGTAGAGTGTGTGATTCTGAAATGAGTCAGCTTATTCTGAATGAATACGTTTATCTAGGACATTAGTCATCTGTGATACGTCTGTATCTTCACCAGAGCTGATATGAAGGAAGTGACAGGAGGTTTTCAGAAATAGCTGAGCTGAGTGTCCCTGTCCCCGTGACCGGTGTGAGCCTGCGGCTGAGGGTCTGTGGAAGCAGTGCCCTGGCCCCTTCACCCTCCGCCCTCCACTGCCAGCAGCAAGCTTGCCTTTCCCCACAGAAACCCTGAGCCTTTGGCTCCGCCCCTTGGGAACAGCCATGCTCCGTCATGCCCAACTCTCTGTCCACGTGATTCTCTGGGCAAGAACACCAGAGTGGATAGCCATGCCCTCCTCCAGGAGATCTTGTTGACCCAGGGATAGAACCCATGTCTCCCACAGCTCCTGCATTGCAGGCAGATTCTTTACTGCTGAGCAAACAGGGAAGCCCGGCTCTGCCCCCTACACGACTCCATGGACATCTTATCTGGGTGTCTCCTGGCTGACGTTACTTCCTCCTTATTTCTTCTCCCACAGGAAAGTTATGACCAACCTAGACAGCATATTAAAAAGCAGAGATGTTACTTTGCCAACAATCGTCCATCTAGTCAAGGCTATGGTTTTTCCAGGGGTCATGTATGGATGTGAGAGTTGGACTATAAAGAAAGCTGAGCACCAAAGAATTGATGCTTTTGAACTGTGGTGTTGAAGAAGACTCTTGAGAGTCCCTTGGACTGCAAGGAGATCCAACCATTCCATCCTAAAGGAGATCAGTCATGAGTGTTCATTGGAAGGATTGATGTTGAAGCTAAAACTACAATACTTTGGCCACCAGATGTGAAGAGCTGACTCATTTGAAAAGACCCTGATGCTGGGAAAGATTGAGGGCAGGAGGAGAAGGGGACGACAGAGGAGGGGATGGTTGGATGGCATCACCAACTCGATGGACATGGGTTTGGGTGGATTCCGGAAGTTGGTGATGGACAGGGAGGCCTGGCGTGCTGTGGTTCAGAGGGTCGCAAAGAGTCGGACACGACTGAACAACTGAACTGAACTGAACCTTTCTCCCACTCAGCTTTCCAGCCAGTCACACGTAGAGTCTTTGAACCCTGCTGCCAGCATCACTGGGCCACCGGATCCCATTCCACTTTCCAAGGTCCAGAGCTATAAACGTTTCCCACTAACAGCCCCACTTACGCATTCAGGAGCATGGCTCACTGGCTTGCTCAAACACCTACTCTTTGTTATCCTCATTTGCCCTCTCCCACAATATGTAAGACACAGATTAAATCTGTTTTGTAACTAATAAACTTCAGATGGGTTTCCCCTTTAATCACTGTCAGGAAGAAACCAAACATTTTGCCCCAGAGCACCATTCATTTCCTAATTTATTCAAAGATTAGGGGCAACCTAGCACTAACATTTTGATAACTTAGTAGGAAGATTAACAGTTGCCATCTATTCATCACTCCTTATTCCATCTGAAAAGTGGAGAATTTCCTGCTGTATTAACAAACAAAGATGGCACAGCCATGAGCGCTTCATCTAGCCCTCCAGTGTGAATTCTGAGCCAGGAGGGCGTCCAGCAAGAACAGTGCCTGCTCTCTGGCAGCTTCCACTCCCCAGGGGGAGCCCTGAGGAGCTGGTGCGGGGAGGGGGTGTGAAAAACACAGGATGGGTCCCAGGTAGCTGAAGTGCTCGTGAAAGGAATGGTTTCAGTGAGCAGACACTTGCACCTTCGCATACACACAGAAGCTCCAAATTCCTTAACCCTGGATATCTACTTTTCTTTCATTAACAATAATCTTTCGATTACCTGCCCTTTGTTGTAAAACTTCTATATAACCTGACTCCTCCCCTCGAATCCTTGGAACAGTTCTCTCCGGTTACTTGAGATGCTGCCTCCCAGGTCTGAAGCCCGAAAGAAGTTAGTCAAAGTGTTAGTCACTCAGTCATAGCCAACTCATTGCTACCCATGGCCTGTGGCTCACCAGGCTCTTTTGTTCATGGAATTCTCTAGGCAAGAATCCTGGAGTGGGGAGCCATTCCCTTCTCCAGGGAATCTTCCCAACCCAGGGATCAAACCCTGGGTCTCTTCCATTGGCAGGCAGATTCTTTACCATCTAAGCCACCATTCTTTACCATCTGAGCCAATTTTTAGGGAAGCCCTAAAAATTCCCACCAAGTAAAACATAACTCTCAACTTCTATTATTTTTTCAGTTGATACTTCATTACAAAAAGAGTCACATATGGTCCATTTCTCCGCTCCATTTCTCCCTGTAATGTGTAAGTTCTTAAGGCTAAATTGTGGATTCTACTTTCTCTGAAGTGTGTACTTGTATCTCTCTTAAAACTCGGTGGTTTAGAACAATGAGTGCACTACAATATTGACCCACAGTGAAAGTTCAAATCATCATTTCATTTCTCTTTATTGTTGCTCACGTTATGAATGCTTCACATCCATGGGTAAAATTTTTGTTTCTGGTTATTTGTTGCCTGTGTTTTTCTCTTTAGTCTTCCTTCAAAAATGACAGAAAACAGTAAAAAACAGAGCTCATCAGTTTGCATTGTCCACAGTCGGATTAACATTGGAGTGCTATATTCATCTACTAGCCTAACAGTGTCTGATACAAAAGTTACCTCTTTATTCCTGTGCTTTTCCTACAATTTTCCACACTGGTAATTCTGACTGACTCACTGCGTCATTTTATAAGACCATCTTCTTCAGAGTTCTTCTGTTTCACTTGCTCCCCTTCTCTGTCTCTCAATTCAACATAACCTAAAAATCAAACTAATACAATAACTAAGTGAAATATTTTTGTCACTCTCTTAAAAGGTTTTTTTCCTCAAGTCTGCTATTGGTAGTAATTACAGACTCTCTTTCCTAGATGAATGCATGCAATATAGCTTTAAGAAGTTAATATAAAATGTGCATTTGGTTTGATAAACTCTCCTTGCTTTTTTCACAAAGTTGTTTGCTGAAATCACAGCAATCTGCACTGCGCAACTGAACACTGTGCCTGTTCCAGNTTTTTTTTTTTTTTTTAAGTTTTAGGACCCAGATGCTTCAAAGAATGCAGCCCAGTTATTGGGGAAAGCCCTTCCATTTGAATTCATTGCGTGCTTTCTCTTGGTTGGATTTGGGTTTTGCATTTTTGGAACAAATATTTGTGGTCTTATCAGTGCATTGCCTCTAAAGGCACACGGGCTCAACCCAGCTGATTACTAGTGAAGTCAGTTTGATCACATGGACACTTGACCTAGATAATATCTGTACAATATTGCTCGTTATCCTTGGTGACTACTGTGTTCTCAGCAGAAAATACTTTGTGACTCTAGAGATCAATTGTGTTTTTTTATCCCTGTTCTTGCATAGTAGCTTTGACAGCACTTGATGGGTCTTCCCTAAGACAATCTTAATACATGACAAATGTTTACTGCAGATCAGAGTGAAGGCATAAATTTCCCTATGCATGCTTGCTCAGTTGTGTCCAACTCTTTGAAACCCAATGAACTGTAGCCCACCAGGCTCCTCTGTCCACGGGATTTCCCAGCCAAGAATGTTGGAGTGGTTACCATGTCCTCCTCCAGAGGATCTTTGCTACCCAGGGATCAAAGCTGCATCTCCATTGTCTTCTGCATTGCAGGTGGATTCTTTACCACAGCACCACCTGGGAAGCCCTCAATTTTACTGTGATAGTTGCCAATAATGATATGGTAATTTCATCTACTTTCTACTTTTTATAGTTGGATTCCTCCTATAAGAATACACCTCTCCTTCTCTGCTGTTTATTCATTCACTTATTTTATCAATATGCCTTTGTGATTGCTTATTTTAGTCAACAGGTCATATAACCTATTACTGTCATTTATTTTTTTTCTCGCTCAAATTGTCCTCAATAGGGCCAGTGGGAGCCTGGCTGCAGGCTCCTGCATCATTTACTTCCTCATTTCCATTACTTCCTTACAGGTGGTACAGCTCTTCTCACACTTCCCTTACCCCCGGAGTGGTACCAGCCACATCTCCAAGGAGCCCTGCTTATTTTCATTGAAGAATTGCATTTACAAATCAGAACTGGGTATTAGATGCGACTCACATGATAGACACAGGAGAAATGTATAAATAGACACAGACAGATGCATACATCTACATCTATTTTCATATCTATCCNTCTCCAAGGAGCCCTGCTTATTTTCATTGAAGAATTGCATTTACAAATCAGAACTGGGTATTAGATGCGACTCACATGATAGACACAGGAGAAATGTATAAATAGACACAGACAGATGCATACATCTACATCTATTTTCATATCTATCCATCCCTCTCTCTCTCTCTCTCTCTCTCTCTCTCTCTCTCTCTCTCTGCATCTCTACCTCTCTTCCCAACACCACAGGGCTTCTTCCAGCTTTGCCCTTTTCTTTATTCATAACTCTTTTCTTCAGCAGGGAAAAACTTCACATTATCCACAAGATCTCTGTCTATTTACTTATTTTCTCACACCTAAAAAACACACAAAGCAGTTTCATGATTGCAAAGTCACTTCCCTGTGTTTAAAGAGTCAAAACACTGTCCAAAGAAACAGGTTGTTCTGGAGTTGCTAATTCATTCTTCTCCCTCACCCTTCAGTATGTTTAAGGTTTCAATTTGAAAAGCATAAACCTTATTCATTTCATTTTGTTGTATTTTGGATTTTCTTCTTCTTCTTCCATACTTGTTGATTTTATTTATTTTGTGGAAACATGAAGTTGTTCTAAAAGTCAGAGCCCCCGTGGGAATAATCAGAGATCTATTTCACCCCTCACGCCTCTCTTTGCTGCCTCTTGTAGGAAACCAATCTCATTTCCTCTCGCTGTGTCCTTTCTGAGCTTCCCTTTATAAAAACAAGGAAAGGTATCTGTGACTTTTCTTACTAGCTTTCTTATTTACACACAGAAAAAGTTATTGATCATCTTCCCTTATTAGCTTTTCTAAATAACAATATCAGTTCAGTTCAGTCGCTCAGTCATGTCTGACTCTTTGCAGCCCCATGGACTGCCGCACGCCAGGCCTCCTGTCCATCACCAACTCCCGGAGTTTACACGAACTCATGTCCATTGAGTCGGTGATGCCATCCAGCCATTTCATCCTTTGTTGTCCCCTTCTCCTCCTGCCCTCAATCTTTCCATATCACTTGTAAGCTTCTTGAGAAACCTGTATACAGGTCAGGAAGCAACAGTTAAAACTGGACATGGAACAACAGACTGGTTCCAAATAGGAAAAGGAGTATATCAAGGCTGTATATTGTCACCCTGCTTATTTAACTTCTATGCAGAGTACATCATGAGAAACACTGGGCTGAAAGAAGCATAAGCTGGAATCAAAATTGCCAGGAGAAATATCAATAACTTCAGATATGCAGGTGACACCACCCTTATGGCAGAAAGTGAAAAGGAACTAAAAAGCCTCTTGATGAAAGTGAAAGAGGAGAGTGAAAAAGTTGGCTTAAAACTCAACATTCAGAAAACGAAGATCATGGCATTTGGTCCCATCACTTCATGGGAAATAGATGGGGAAACAGTGGAAACAGTGTCAGAGTTTATATTTTTGGGCTCCAAAATCACTGCAGATGGTGACTGCAGCTGTGAAATTAAAAGATCCTTACTCCTTGGAAGAAAAGTTATTACCAACCTAGACAGCATATTAAAGAGATTACTTTGTCAACAAAGGCCCGTCTAGTCAAGGCTATGGCTTTTCCAGTGGTCATGTATAGATGTGACACAGTTGGACTATAAAGAAAGCTGAGCACCGAAGAACTGATGCTTTTGAACTGTGGTATTGGAGAGGACTCTTGAGAGTCCCTTGGACTGCAAGGAGATCCAACCAGTGCATCCTAAAGGAAAACAACCCTGGGTATTCATTGGAAGGACTGATGAATTTTGGCCAACTGATGTGAAGAGCTGACTCATTTGAAAAGACCCTGATGTTGGGAAAGATCAAAGGCAGGAGAAGGGGATGACAGAGGATGAGATGGTTGGATGGCATCACCGACTCAATGGACATGAGTCTGGGAAACTCCAGTAGTTGGTGATGGACAGGGAGGCCAGGCGTGCTCTGGTTCATGGGGTTGCAAAGAGTCAGACACTGAGCGACTGAACAGAATTCAACTGTGAGCCATTTCAGGTGAGATGCCAGTGGTCTTAACTGAATCTTGGCAGGTTGCCTGAGACCACCATGCACTGAGGCAACCCCAGGTAGTCCAGGAAAGAGCCAGGATAAGGGTGGGGAGCCAAGGCAAGTGCTGCAGCCAACTGGCTCCATTGACCTGCCCGTTGGATGGTGCCCTTACAGTTTCTGTGGAAAATGAAAAAGAAACCAGCAGAGAGACTGCTCAGGGCAGGAGGAGTGAGTCTGAGTCCTCCTTTGTTTCTATGACATCACGACGTGTCTCTGCCTGATGCGCTTCCCAGTTTCCAACCAAGTGACTCTCTTCCACATGCATGTTTTGATGATGTTTCTCTTCCTTCCGTTTCTTTAGCATGTGTTGCAGACTGCTTGCTCAGTAGCTGTCTTGTCTGACTTTTTGCAACCCCATGGACTGTAGCTCCTCAGCCTCCTTTGTCCATGGGGATTCTCCAGGCAAGGACATTGGTGTGGGTTGCCATGCCCTCCTCCAGGGGATCTTCCCAACTTGAGGTATTGAACCCAGGTCTCCCACATTGCAGGTGAATTCTTAACCACTGAGCTACTGTTTTCAGTTTCAGTTCAGTCACTCAGTCGTGTCCAACTCCTTTCAACTCCATGGACTGGAGCACACCAGGCCTACCTGAACATCAACTCCCAGAATTTACCAAAACTCATGTCCATTGAGTCAGTGATGCCATCCAACCATCTCATCCTCTGTCGTCTCCTTCTCCTCCTGCCTGAGCTACTGCTTAGTGGTCCAATTATTTATCAACTCATTAGAGCTGTTCATGAAGGCTGTAAATCTCCTGCTCACATATGTCTGCTTCATCACACAGTCATGCCTTCAGCATCCCCCAAATGCACTCCCCCAAAGGAACTATCCACCATTGCCACCACTGTGGGCAGAATCTCTCTAATATCCAAGTCTGATTAGGTTATTCTGATTGAAAGCACATCAGTGATTTCCTGTTGTGTAAGAGACAGAACTAAGATTATTTGTAGGGACTCAGAAGTCCTTTCACAATATGATCCCTGTTTTACTCATCCAGTCTCTTCCCCCACAGTGGTGCCAGGAGCCCCAGCTTTAGCCTCATCGTGATACCCACACATCTGCATTTATCATCTTGTTTCATGCTGGCCTGCAGAGATTGTGTTTTCTGTTTGTTATTTCCTTACCGTTCTTGGACAAAAATCCCTTTATGAATCACACCCAGAAAAATCGCTGTGAGGATGTTGTCCCTGACTGCTCAATATTGAGTTGCCATCTAAAATCTGTCTTGACTTCTCTTCAGATAAGCCTGTGCTTGAGTTACAACATCTACCAGATTGCTTTAAATTTAATTCACATTCTGTCTCTCTCTTATTATTTACCCTTCATTTACATCAGGGAAACAGTATTAATTATGTATGTTATCTCCAGGGCTTGGTACATAGTAGACACATGCCAAAAAGACTCAATTAATAATTCAAGGATAGAGATTAGGATATTTTTAATTGAATTGAATGGAAATGAAATGAACAGAAAAATGCTCTTCCAGGAAGTTAAGCTTCATTCCTTTGCATCAATTATCAAAATGATCTTGGATTTTTTTTCCTACGGTCTGTTTGGTAACCCAATTTAAAACTTAGGCCCAAATATTTTAAAATTTAAGTTTATCAGAAAAATATACTTAGAACACAAAATAAGATCCATAGTAGGTTAGGGAAAAAAAAGTCAATTAAATCTACTGTTGGATTATTTTAGAGCTTGTATCATCAAATTAGAACATTATTATAACAAATAGCCAAAGCTGTGTTATTATTTCTAAGGTCATAACCTCAAGACTTCAAATTTAACAATCAACTTCAAAGGCAAAATTAGATTTATCTCCTGGAAAAACTGGGAATATTTTTCATTTCTTTTATATGGCTAGCTAGCTAGCTAACTAAGTCACTTCAGTTATGTCCAACTCTGTGCGACCCCATAGATGGCAGCCCACAGGGCTCCGCCATCCCTGGGATTCTCCAGGCAAGAATGCTGGAGTGGGTTACCATTTCCTTCTCCAATGCATGAAAGTGAAAAGTGAAAGTGAAGTCGCTCAGTCGTGTCCGACTCTTAGCAACCCCATGGACTGGAGCCTACCCAGCTCCTCCATCCATGGGATTTTCCAGGCAAGAGTACTGAAGTGGGGTGCCACTGCCTTCTCCATTTCTGTGGCTAGTATAACCCTAAAAGCAAAACCTAAACAAAACTTGTAAAAGAATTCTGAAGCTCTAACAAGTGAAAAGCTTGTCAGTCTCCACTCCCTCCCTAGCACTAAGAGCTGGGCAAACTGAAACCTTTTTGCTGGAAACCGGGAGAACTGGGGTTGGGACAATTCATGCCCAGACCTCTGGAGGGCTGGGTTTATCCAGAGTCATGGCTGAGCTGAGTTGGCCTGGATCTAAAGCCCCTGAAGCATCAATGTACAATGATCATCTTGAGGACAATTTCTTCATAAGTTTATGCCTTATGTCTTTTAATTTCATGGCTGCAATCACTATCTGCAGTGATTTTGGAGCCCAAAAATATAAACTCTGACACTGTTTCCCCATCTATTTCCCATAAAGTGATGGGACCGGATGCCATGATCTTCGTTTTCTGAATGTTGAGCTTTAAGCCAACTTTTTCACTCTCCTCTTTCACTTTCATCAAGAGGCTTTTTAGCTCCTCTTCACTTTCTGCCATAAGGGTGGTGTCATCTGCATATCTGAGGTTATTGATATTTCTCCCAGCAATCTTGATTCCAGCTTGTGCTTCTTCCAGACCAGCGTTTCTCATGATGTACTCTGCATATAAGTTAAATAAGCAGGGTAACAATACATAGCCTTGATGTACTCCTTTTCCTATTTGGAACCAATCTGTTCTTCCATGTCCAAGTCTAACTGTTGCTTCCTGACCTGCATATAGGTTTCTCAAGAGGCCAGTCAGGTGGTCTGGTATTCCCATCTCTTTCAGAATTTTCCACATTTTATTGTGATCCATGCAGTCAAGGGCTTTAGCATAGTCAAGAAAGCAGAAATAGATGTTTTTCTGGAACTCCCTTGCTTTTTCAATGATCCAGCAGATGTTGGCAATTTGATCTCTGGTTCCTCTGCCTTTTCTAAAACCAGCTTGAATATCAGGAAATTCATGGTTCACATATTGCTGAAGCCTGGCTTGAAGAATTTTGAGTGTTACTTTATTAGCGTGTGAGATGAGTGCAATTGTGTGGAAGGAAACGTATGACCAACCTAGATAGCATATTCAAAAGCAGAGACATTACTTTGCCAACAAAGGTCCATCTAGTTAAGGCTATGGTTTTTCCAGTGGTCATGTATGGATGTGAGAGTTGTACTGTGAAGAAAGCTGAGCACCGAAGAATTGATGGTTTTTATGTATGGTGTTGGAGAAGACTCTTGAGGGTCCCTTGGACTGCAAGGAGATCCAACCAGTCCATTCTAAAGGAGATCAACCCTGGGTATTCTTTGGAAGCAGTGATGCTAAAGCTGAAACTCCAGTACTTTGGCCACCTCATTTGAAGTGTTGACTCATTGGAAAAGACCCTGATGCTGGGAGGATTGCGGGCAGGAGGAGAAGGGGATGACTGAGGATGAGATGGCTGGGTGGCATCACCGACTCAATGGACGTGAGTTTGAGTGAACTTCGGGAGTTGGTGATGGACAGGGAGGCCAGGCATGCTGCAGTTCATGGGGTCGCAAAGAGTCGGACATGACTGAGCCACTGAACTGAACTGAACTGATGCCTTATTTGTCTATGTGTGCATGTTCAGTCATGTCTGACTCTTGCAACCCTATGGACTATAGCCCACCAGGCTCCTATATCCATGTGATTCTCCAGGCAAAAATACTGTAGTGGATTGCCATTCCCTTCTCCAGGGGATCTTCCCAACTCAGGAATCAAACCTGTGTTTTTACCACTGTGCCACCTAGGAAGCCCTTATAAATCTATGCTTTATTTCACTAAATAAATCTTAAGATTCTTGGGTAAAAGACTCCCTTTTCTGTTCTTATATAAGTTTGCAATGTAGGGCTTTCAAAACAGGCTCCAATACATATATTAAATGAGATGGATATTCAAGAATTTACCTTCAGTCTCTTCATTTCATAGGTCAGCCAGCTGAACAGATCTAAGAATTTACAGGTCCAGGGAATGATGACATCAGAATGTTAGCAAAATCACTTTAAAATATGATCCACTGGGTCTGTGTAATCAGGACTTGGTGTTCAGAGGTGCTGATAACCTCTGTGGGAATTGAAGATGTTTTTCTGACAAAGGTCAGGAAAATCATGGGGTCAGCCATGGCCGATAAACACACGGTTTACTGCTCTTTATACAATGATTAGAGATGTTACAAAGGATCAACTACTCAACTCCATCCAGACAAGGAGTTTCCTGGGGTGCCGGAAGCCTGAGAAGAAGGGACCCTTTCAGATTGATGAGGGAGTCTTCCCGGGGTGAAACTCCACCTGCTGTTCCCACTTATGCCTCCATTCATGCATGAGATCTGCAAAGACACATCAGAAACCAATGAGTGAGCCTGTCTATGAAACAGACCCAGAGAAATGACCTGAGGTTGCCCAGTGGATTGGGAGGCTGGGGTTGGTAGATGCAGAACAGTGTATTCAGGAGGGATAAGCAATGAAGTCCTACTGCATAGCACAGGGACTATATTCAATATTCTGTGATAAAATGTAATGAAAGAATATTTAAAAGGACATGTGTCTATATACTTTTATAACTGATTTCCTTGGTGGCTCAGTGGGTAAAGAATCCACCTGCAATGCAGGAGATTGTCTCCAATACAGGAGACCTGGGTTCAACCCCTGGGGGAAGATCCCCTGGAGGAGGTAATGGCAAATATCCACTCCATTATTCCTGCCTGGGAAATCCCATGGACAGTGGAGCCTGGCGGGCTTCAGTCCATGGGATTGCAAAGAGTCAGACACAACTTAGCAACTAAACCACCACCACCGTATGTATATAACTGAATCACTTTGTTGTACAGCAGAAATGAATACAACACTGTAAATCAAATGCCCTTCAATAAAAAAGTAATTAATTAAAAGGCAAAAAAATAAGAAATCTCAAAAAAGAATCCCCGTGTTTCAAAGTATATGTGCACCTGAGGAAAATAATGAGATATTGAAAGCAAACATCAATTTTCTGTTAATCCCAGAATGAAAATCTGAAAAACAAGCCAGACTCACTTTCATGCACAGATCCCCACCCTAGTTGTGGATGCACCACGTACAGCCAGTTTGAACTAGATGGACATCAGTCACTTCATGTTGGCAGGTCGTTAGGACTTGGGGCCCAGAAAGCCAAGCTGCCACGCAGGGTGCTGAGCCAGCCACAGCCCACTGCGGGAATCTCTCTGTGGCTGAAGGTGCCCTCCTACAGTCTGACATCTGCCTGTAGATGCATGCTCCAGGGCCTCGACTGATGAAGCCCATTTTCACATCAGCAGGGAGGGAAGCCTTGGAGGGGCACCACAGGCCACAGGCCTCACGGGGGCCCTGCCGCTTGGACATGGGGGCACCAGAGCGGGGAAAAGGCAAGGAAGGCGGGAACTGTTTTCAAGACACCACACTGTCCTCATTAAAACCGTGCCCACAGCGAACTCTGCATGAAGACCAATTATTCATGAACTCAACTATTAACATAAATGCTTTAACCTCCTGTGAATATCCCAAGGGAACAGATATCCCTAAACAGTTTCCATTTGCTGGACCCGCCTTAGTTTTCTCCCATTGCCCTTTGAGCGGGGGTGGGACGGCTAGCCTCTTCATCTTGATGGTAGAAGCACCTTTGGAGACAGCAGGTTAATGAAATCAGTTGTCAAACAGATCCTTCAAGCACCTCTTATGGAATTTATTCTCACGTCACTATCACTATTTAAACTGGTGTTCAAACAATGATAAATAGGTTTCTTGGCCATCATTATGATTGAGGCTTTGCTCATCAAGACAAGGATCAGGGCATCTTTCTTTTTTTTATTTTTTAATTTTTACTTTATTCTACTTTACAATACTGCATTGTTTTTGCCATACATCGACATGAATCCCCCACAGGTGTATACGAGCTCCTAATCCTGAATCCCCCTCCCACCTCCCACCCTACTACATCGTCTCTCTGGATCATCCCCATGCACCAGCCCCAAGCATCCTGCATCCTGCCAGGGCATCTTTCTTAACTTCAAATGTGGATAACTGGTTTTAGAACAACCCACATGGTGCTAGTCTGTAAATTGGGTTGTTTCCAGAAATTGGGTGAAATGTATTTTCACTCTTCACCTGGATGTTCTGGTTTCATCCACTCTTAGTGTGATATGGAGGAACTCTCAATGTCTTTCACATCATTTATGTCTTGGCCTGTAAAATGAGACTAACACGCAGCCATTACAGACCTTGGGGGCATATATCGGACAGGCCAACATCTGTGAGGTGCTCCATGCCTCCCAGAGTGCAGGTGGGTGACATCCCCTGTCAGCGCCCACAGGGGCTTTTAGAAGCACAAGCATCAGTGGCAACATAAGAAATCCACTTTCAACACAGACTCACGCGCAAATCAAAACTAGAGTGAGGTGTCCTCTCAGTCCTGCCAGAACCACTACGAACAAAGAGCCTACAAGCAAGGAGCACTGCAGGGACGGAGAAAGGGGCCTCCCACGCTGCTGGCCAGACAGCGAGTGCTGCAGCCACCATGGAGAACGCGATGGAGGGTCCTCACAAAACCAAACTTGCACTGCCATATGACCCAGCAAACCCACTTCTGGGACAAAACTCATATTAGAAAAGAAGCATGTGCGCCAGTGTTCATTGCAGCACTATCCACAATGGCCAAGACGTGGAGACAGGCTGAAGGCCCATCGACAGAGGAACGGACAACAGGATGTGGTGCATGTGTGCAGTGGATACTGTTCACCCACCGCCTAGAGCCTATCATAGGATGTTGTGCACGTGTACAGTGGATACTGTTCACCCACCAAATGATGAAACAATGCCATTGCGAGCAATATGGAGAAGTCTAGAGACTATCATACCGACTGATGTAAGCCAGACAGAGAAAGAGAAATGTCATATATCACTTACATGTGGAATCTGAAAGAAAAAAAAAAAACATACAAATGAACTTATTTGCAAAAAAGAAATAGATCCACAGATGTAGAAAACAAACTTAAGGTTACTGAAAGGGAAAGTGGGGGGATTAATTAAGAAGCTGGGATTAACATTTACACACTGTGATATACAAAATGGATAACCAAAAAGGACCTACTGTATAGCACAGGGAACTCTGTCCAGTATTTTATAATAACCTATAAGGGAAAAGAATCTGAAAATGAGCATGTGTTAGAGCGTGGTAGAAGGTAACTGAAAAGTGGGTCACACAAGGAACAGCTGGAGAGGCAGTGAGTGTGGTTTAGAAAGGGGACCCAAGTCTAGTGGGGAGATCCCATCATCTCATCTCAATGCTTGAGGTGTGGGCCAGGGGAAGTAGGCCAGAAACACAGTGGCGTGAGGGTGCCATGCCAAGGAAAGATGCTGGAAGCTGCAGGAGGACATGTTTAGGGTGAGTACATGAATGACTGTCTAAACCTTACAGTCGCCGAACAGAACATGCTGCCTTTGAAGGTGGTAATGCCTCTGTCACTGGAAATGCTCTATCCGAGGAACGTGTAAGTTCCCAGGAACCAGGGGAAGGCATTCCTTTATCTGCTGGAATCTTGTACTACAGGACCTCTTAGGTCCCTTCCAGAAACAGCAGATTATAAGGTCAGTTAATGCCCTGTGGGGCTTCCCTGGTGGCTCAGATGGTAAAGAAGCCACCTGCAAGGCGGGAGACTCAGGTTCCATCCCTAGGTCAGGAAGATTCCCTGGAGAAGGGTATGGAAACCATTGGAGAATTCTTGCTTGGACAGTTCCATAGACAGAGGAGCCTGGCAGGCTACAGTCCATGCGGTTGCAGAGAGCTGGATACAACTAAGCAACTAACACTTTCCCTTTCAATGCCACGTGAGCATAGAAGTACATGATCCCTATTTTAGAGCTATGTCACATTTCAGTATGACTTCAAGGTTACAAAAAAGTATTTTATTATTATGAATTACCGTTTAAGCTTTACCTTTCATCCCAAGTTACTGGTACATATTAATTACATCTTTTAATACAAAAAGGGTTTCCCTTTTGGCTCAGTTGGATAAGAATTCACCTGAAATGCTAGAGACCTGGGTTCGATCCGTAGGTTGGGAAGATCCCTTGGAAGAGAGAAAGGCTCAAGTATTCTGGCCTGGATAGTCCAAAGGGTAGCAAGAATTGGACATGAATGAATGACTTTCACTTTAATACAAAATGTGTGTCTTATGATGTAAATACTATTAATTCATATTTCCAACAACTTTAAAAATACTTTATAAATAAAACATTTATTATCTAAAAGGTCAACATGTTATAGCATACAGATGACAACTCTAGCTATGACAGATATTTAGGTTTTCTGTAAACTTTCTCTGGTTTATCTTATTTAGGATCTGGGACAACATTAGGGTTCAGGAGAAATGAGCATTCATTCTTCTCAGGGCCCCTTATAACACGGACTGTGACATGATGTGGAGGCTCTCTATAATACTGAACATAAATGGAAATGAAACTAATGTAATGGGAATAGCTAAGTTAAAGAAATCAGTAAAACTTTCTGGAAAAAATAAAGTTATCTTGATCTTATCAGAAACACTGGAATTTGCAAAATACACACTTTGTAGTAGGCCTTCTTGTCCTGTTACTAGGGGTACCATGTTGTGAAGTTGGGCCAATGACAATGGACAAAAATCTTACTTCAAATTTTATATAATTACCTCTTTATGCTGCAAAAAAGGAAGACATCTTTTCTTGTTTCTCCTGTGCATCCTGCCTCCCTCAGTTTTCTTCACAACACAGTTTGAATCTTGATGAATCTAACACAAAAACTGTACAGATAAACACCTCCAACTGAATAGCACAGAGAAGAGAAGATGGAAATGTTCCCTCCTAATGAGCCGTGTTACGAGGACAATGTTCTGAGTCCTGTTGAACAACACCCTGGGAACCACAGGCTGAAAATGAGTCTGCTCGTGGGTTCAGCCAGAAATCGAGAGCAGAAGGGGTCTGACACCCCTAGTGGGGTGACTCTGACATTCAGACCGCAGTGTGCCTCATCGCCAACCTGAGTGGTGTGCGAGCTGCTCCACACAACCCACAGGAACTAGAGCATCACATGGGCCTGATTCTCTGTCATATGTAAGAAAATTACAGTGTACCTGCTTGCTCAGCCAAGGGGAAAATCTGAGTCCCTTTCAGATTATACAAAAGTAGATATTTGTATTATGAGTACTTGGGGAGATGATTCTCAAAAAAAAAAGTCAGAGTCACAGAGTTAGTGGATTTTGTGAAATGGTAGGAGCAGGAAGCAGGAGTCAGGACAGGGTCTGGATGCAGGTAGGACAGACGTGACTCAGTAACATGACTGATGAAGATTCAGTGGCAAGTTTCAGAATCTCAGCCCAGAGGAGACCTGAGCGCATGGGGCAGGTACACATGCGGGTCAACCTGATCAGAAAAGGGGCCAGACCCGCCTGCCCACGGGGCCCCCACTCCACCGTCTCCCCACAGATCCCTCTCATGGCCTGGGGGGAGGGATGAAGCCTCCTAGCCTCTCCTGGGGCTCATGCACTCAGACAACATCCGTGAGCATCCTGGCACCAGCATGGGAGGGTGTGGAGACTCCTCCGACCCTTGACATGGGTGCTCCACACATCACCAGAGACGTCTCCCTGGACACATAGCACATTCACCCTAGAAACACAAGGAGATGTCTCGCAGAACCCACTCACTTGTCTCACCTCACAGAGCAGCATTGATGATGCAGGGGGAACAACCCAACATCGTGAAACTTAGAAGACACAAAATCTGTTGGCTCTAAATTACACAGAAGTGAAGTGAAGTGAAGTGATGTCTGGCTCTTGTGACCTACCAGGCTCCTCTGTCCATGGGGTTTTCCAGGCAAGAATACTGGAGTGGGGAGCCAATTCCTTCTCCAGGGATTGAACCTGGGTCTCCCACATTGCAGACAGACGCTTTACAGTCTGAACCACCAGGGAAGTCCAGAAGACCTATTGAAACAGAGAGACCAGTGTGTGCTCATCAGTCCTCAAGGAAGCCTGGGGACACTCCAAAGGGCTGAAGAAGAGGGCAGGAGATTTCAGAAATTCCCATGACCAACACAACCAGAGACCAGCACCTCTAGGGAACTCTGAGGATGGGATCCCTTAGTAGGGTCAAGATCCAGCGAGAGGAGCAGGTAGACGATGCCAGGGTGTCCTGGCTGGTACCAGGAAGAGCAGTGATCATGCGCCTGCTGAGAGTCAGGGAGGGCAGAGGTCTTGGGAGGCTAGCAGGGCCCCAGAGTCAGAGGGGAGCAGCGACATCACAGGAGGCCCGAACTGCAGGGTCGCAGTGCAACCCAGGCGTGGGCTCCTCCTCTCACAGGGGCGAGCAGCATCCTTGATGCTTTAGAGAAAACTGTGTCCTGATCCAAAGGAATTTGTCCCAGGGTCTCAGGGAGCGCCGGCCACAGTGCTGCCCCACTCACACTGGTGCCGAGAGCAAGAACCACACGATAACCTCCGAGGGGCTTGAGAGGCTTTGGCAAAGCACAACCCCTCTTGATGAAAAAAAAATGAAGTATCAAAGGAACTACTGAATTCCACTTATATATACACGCAACAACCTAAAAGCCAGAGACTTCCTGTGGAATCAAAGGAAATATTGCCACTCAGCCCAGGAGAAAGTAAGTCAAAGACAGCCAGCATCCCATCAATGTCCTCTGCAAGTGTTCACTAGAGCAGTTAGGCAGAGAAGGAGCCTCATGTACACAAATCAGAAATAAGGGGCAAACACACCCCTACTTGCAGACATTGACTGAAGCCACTTAGCATGCACACATATATCACTTATATGCAGAATCCTAAAAAAAAAAAAAAGCCACAAGTGAACTTATTCACAAAACAGAAATAGACCCACAGACATAGAAAGCAAATTTAAATTGCCAAAGGAGAACGCAGGGTGAGGAGCGGGCAATAAACTAGGAGTTTGGGATTAATAGATATACACACACTACTCTATATAAAATAAATAACCAATAAGGACCTACTGTATAACACAAGGAATAACACTCAATATTTTGTATCTGAACTTATAAAAGTATCTGAAAAAGAATATGTATATATGTATGTATGCATAACTGAATCACTGTGGTGTACATACAAAGCAAACACAACATTGTAAATCTACTATCAGTTCAGTTCAGTTCAGTTCAGTTCAGTCGCTCAGTCGTGTCCAACTCTTTGCAACCCCATGAATCGCAGCATGCCAGGCCTCCCTGTCCATCACCAACTCCTGGAGTTCACTCAGACTCATGTCCATCGAGTCAGTGATGCCATCCAGCCATCTCATCCTCTGTCATCCCCTTCTCCTCCTGCCCCCAATCCCTCCCAGCATCAGAGTCTTTTCCAATGAGTCAACTCTTCACAATCTACTATTCTTCAATAAAAATAACATCAGAATATGATGTCCTAGAGAAAATTTAAAAGAAAAAATTTTTCATTCCTTTTGTATACATTGTTTGTATCTATATGCTTATCATTTTAATAAGTGCTTATTATTTTTCATGTCTATCCTTTTAATAAAAAGACTGTGGCTATTAAAGTATGTTAACATACCATGGTTAGAATATTCATTTCTCAGTTATTTTCATTTGATTTTTTTTACATTTTTCACCATTATGAATAATGTCATAAAACTCTTTTTCAAGAAAATGTGCAAATTTTTTTCTGGTTTGTATCCCCAAACATTATGCACCCTTCTTNAAAAAAAAAAAGAAGAAAAAAATTTGCACTAGAGTTCATCCTTCAGTCCTGGTACATTTCATATGACATAAATTCAATCATCTCTGATAGAGCTGTGTTTACAGGACTGAAAACTAAAGAATGAGAATCTTCTTTAGGATATGCTGTCCTGGTGACCCCATTATTACATACAAAACACACCTGAAAGTAAGAACCTTCCATATAAATTAAGAACAGTTTAGAAGACAACTCATTTCAGAATTAATTCAGATCCTGGTCCTGTTCTGCCCCGATGCCCTCTCCTGGGTCCTTGGGCAAATTCACGTTAGTCTTTTCCAGGAAACAGAAATCTAACTAAATCGAAATGGAAGACCTGGAGCTAGTGCCAGGGGTTCAATAAAGTGCTTTGTGCTTAATCTAAATTGAGAGACACTCTCTATAACACCAAGGCTTTAAAAGCTGCAAACTAGGTCCAGAAAAGCTGTCAGCAAAGGTGACTGGTGATCATGACATGCAGGGGGCTCTCTGCATGCACACCCCCTGGCCTCTGGGCCAGGCTGGCAACCGGAACAGGCTGGAGGGAAAGCTGACACCCGTCCTTGTCCCCTTGCATGCAGTCAGCCTTCCTGACCTGAGGGAGATGCATGAGGAAATTGTGGCACTTCCCTGAGAAATCAGAAGCAGAGGACTTCAGAACCCCCCCTTTCTCTGTCGCCACCAGCCCTGTCTTGGTCCTTCCTTCCCAGGCTGAGCAGTGCATGTCCAGTCTGCTTCTGAGCCATCTGCACAGGCTGAATAAAACTTGAAAGCCAGAGGAAAGCACAGCAAACCAGGTCCTTCCCCAGAGACCCAACAATTCTGCCAGAAGCACTCAAGGTTCACAATGGTCTTCCCTAAATGTCAAAGGGGAAAATAGCAAATAAAGAAATAGGTTTGTGGGATCATAGGAACTGTGATTTCATAGCAATAGTGAAGTCAGCTGAGGGCTGAAGGGTCAGGAAGCAGTCAGAAACACAACCCTCCCTCAGAGGGAGGGAAGGAAGGATGAAGAAAAGAAGGGAAGGAGGAGTAAAGGAAGGAAATTTTTAAATGGAGATTATGAAGTTTTAAATGTTTCTGGGAAACTGGTTGGCGACTAACTTCAGCTTGCAGGATTGGCTGCGGAGGACCTGAATTGTAACGTCCTGAAGGATCTGTCATGATGTCAAAGAAGACACAATGGTCTTGGAATCAGACACTCTGGACTCAAACCCTTTAGAAGAAATAAGAGGATCATTTCTCTAATTTTCTCCTCAACCAGCAATTTCCTGTTTGTGCACTTGCAGTTAGTGTCTAACACTGGGGTTTTCGAACTGCAATACTGATTTTCAGCTACATGTCAGCTTGGCTGCCTTTTGGACTGACAGTTCCCCCTCCATGCCAATGGTGCAGTGTCCCCAGTAATAAGAACCCACACCAATCAGAAATAGCAGCCACTTCTTCTTGGATTCCAGAGCCTTTTACCCACACAAAGAAAATTCAGGACCCTTTAGATCTTAACCTTTTCTTGAAAGTTAAGTTAAATGAAAAAAAGTCACCCAGAACCATTTTTTTACAAAGGAAGTCAAGAAGAAGTTTGGGATACAGTTGACTTTTGGTTACCATGGAAACTACTGCTAGCATCTCTCTTTTAATTTAAAGCAGTAGCTCAGAGGAAAATCTCTCACAAGTGTAGTTATCAACAACACAGAAGGAGCCCACTTGCACCTTTCTATTTAGTGCCTTTATCATTTCTGCCATACTGACAGGTTTTTCCATCCT
The DNA here is from genome assembly GCA_006410875.1 of Neotragus pygmaeus. Classification (NCBI taxonomy): domain Eukaryota; kingdom Metazoa; phylum Chordata; class Mammalia; order Artiodactyla; family Bovidae; genus Neotragus; species Neotragus pygmaeus. Next base: position 639,190 of record SJYV01023152.1, read on the forward strand.
AACCTACATCTAGGGAATACACACTGAAAACTAGGTCTCTGTAATCTAGCTGTCAGCTTTTAGAATGGGAAAAGAATGATCAAATTTGGCTTTGTCTGGCAAAGTCACAAACAGGACCAGACCTTATTAGGCTGTCAGATCTGACTTCTTTGCTCAGGAAACCAAAATCATAAGCAACCTTACCTTTGGGAACTTATCATGGCATAATTTACAGTCCCAGGATAATTCTGTCAATAAGCATTTTCTGAGATACAAATTTCATCTCCTGGTAAAAGAGGAAAATCAAAAAATAATTTCCTCAACTGCTTTTGCTTGGAATTTAAGTTTTTCTGTTTATGCTCTTGTCATGATTATCCTCCTATTACTCACCCATCCTCATTTGTCCCCCTGGTTAAAGGAGAGCATCCTGCGGAATGAAAGGTGAGGGGCGGGAGTGTCTTTCCTCTGCTGGTCTCCGTCCACCCTATGGCCAGATGCCCATTTCAAATCTCAGGTCAGCCGCTAACCAGCAACATGACCTTCCTCAATGTTCTGAACTTGCCTATTCCCAGGGGTTTTCTCAGGAAAATGTGGATGGTGATACAGCACATGGCACAAAGAGCTGTGACGAGGATGAGCTAACATAGGTAACCTCCTTTCAAAAAGCATCTGGCACCAGCCAACCCCAGGGCCGAAGCACGGGAAGAGCCGAAGGACCAGGAATCACCTGGAAACTCACGAGGAATGAAGTGCAGTGCAGACGCATGAGGAGAAGGTCCACACGGTGGCGTGGACACACGGGGATGGGGGCCTCCCGGGGCGGGGGCAGCAGAGACACCCAAGGGGGTCCAAGCGAGGGGAGCCCATGCACAGACCTGCCTCCTGAGCCCACCGCTNGCTATTCATGGGGTCACAAAAAGTCGGACATGACTGAGCGACTGAACTGAACTGAACTGGAGTGAATACAAGGATGAGGCAGCCGCCTGGTGTCAGATTTAGGGAATCTGATGAAAGCGTGTGGGGTGTAAACAGGGAAAAGCTGCAGCTCGGGGCAAAGCATGACATCCAAGCTGTTTTTCCCATTGATTTTTGCCTTTTTCCTTTTTCCTGGTCCACAAAGTGGCAGCCCTTGGAAACTGGGCTTGGTGAAATCCAAAAGAGCTAAAATGAGTGTTTTCATTTCAAAGGCTTGAACTGACCTTTTTATTACACCAGCTTTAACAACATAAAAAATTAAAAGGTACAATCTAATTGAGTTTCCTTGGTTGCCCTGGAAATCTCCAGTAATGCTTTTTATGTTTTAAGCAAGGAACTTCACAATGGAAAATATGACAGAATTATTTTATTATTACAATTCAAAATTAAAAGGAATCATATATACCCTTACAATAACCCACTTCAGTAAGATTCAAAACAACAAGCACGTTTAAACCCTTATGTTGAGAATACAGAAGATTTCCCTTCCAAGATATCTTTAATTAATACTGTACACTATAAATCTTGTTGTTATTTAGTCACTAAGACCTGTCAGACTGTGACCCCATGGACTATAACCCACCAGGCTCCTCTCTCCATGGGATTTCCCAGGCAAGAATACTAGAGTGGGCTGCCATTTCTTTCTCCAGGGGATCTTCCTGACCCAGAGATGGAACCCATGTCACCTGCATTGACAGGTGGGTTCTTTACCACTGAGCCATCAGGAAAGCCCTACAAATCTATAGAAGATGCTATACTTTGGTTGGCTCTGCTAGTTTTCAAGTTTTTACAGTTTTTTTTTTAAGAGTTTGATATGAGAAGCTTTTATAATTGAAAGAGAAAGAATACCTTCAGTTTCATGGACTAAGTCTGTCATTATGTCAAATTATAACTTATGTGAACATATGATGTATTATTTGTGTTATTTGATCAACCATTAATTATCCCTAGTTGAAAGATAGCAGTATTTTTTATATTTTAAAACAAACATTTTTAAAAAGATCTGTTTTCAGTGAGCTAACTTATTATATTTATAACTTTAGGAGAGTCTGGAATTAACTCATTTCATCAGTTTATTTTTTGAATACACAGAATTAAACTTAATTTAACCGACTATTATATAAAAGACCTTTCAGTACTACTATATATGGTGTATATAGTACATGGAATAATGTGTGTAATGGCCTGAAAATTCTCCATCATTCTAAAAAAATTTTTTTGTTGGACTGTAGTTGATTTACAGTGTGGGTTTAGTTCCCGTTGTACAGCAAAGTGAGTCAGTTGTACTATTTACAATAGCCAGGACATGAAAGCAACCAAATGTCCATCGACAGAGAAATGGATAAAGAAGATGTAGTATAAACACACAAAAGAACTATTTTAGAACTAGATTTAGATTAAAAACATTAAAGTATCACTGGTCTATTTCTCCATCATTTTATCCTATTTTACTTTAGTTAATATTTTATTTTGCTTTATTTCGTGAAACATCTTTGGGTTGATGTATTTCCACTAGACATATGCTTCATATTATTTAAGTGAATTGTGATACTTGATATTACTTCTGTGATACTCATTAAAATACAGAGCAATTAATACATGTTAACTGAGTCTTCCTAGCATCTGAGCTGACAGTAGCCATACAGTCACAGATTCTTTCCAGTCAGGTGTCTCTTCCTTTTCCTGCACTACTTACTGGGATCTATACTGAGTTATTGGAGAAGGCAATGGCACTCCACTCCAGTCCTCTTGCCTGGAAAATCCCATGGATGGAGGAGCCTGGTGGGCTGCAGTCCATGGGGTCGCTAAGAGTTGGACACGACTGAGTGACTTCACTTTGACTTTTCACTTTCATGCATTGGAGAAGGAAATGGAAACCCACTCCAGTATTCTTGCCTGAGAACCCCAGGGATGGGGGAGCCCGGTGGGCTGCCGTCTATGGGGTTGAACAGAGTCGGATATGACTGAAGTGACTTAGCAGCAGCATACTGAGTTAAGTATCATTTTTTTCTTTGGAATCTTGGGGAAAAGCTCAAATGTAAAATTATGTTGTTTTGGTTGTTTGTTGGCAAACTATTGCATTGATTGTGTCACTAAAAACTGAAAACAAAATTTCCTCTCATCCTACACTCATGTGTTTTCCTTAGACCCAGAGTGATACTAGAGATTCAGAAACAAGGTTTAATGTGTCTTCATCGGTTAACATTTGTGAAATAGTCCTCAATGGCTAAATAATATTTTTTCAAATAAAGGATTCAAATTTCTGGTTCCACCTAAGACACAACAAACCCAGCACAGACAATTCTCACCACAGTGAAATGAAATCACAAATGAAAACTATGGACAAAACACAAAAGCCACACTGATAACCGTGTGGCCACAGTCAGTTCAGTGTTCAGTTTTCTTTCTTCCCTTTGTCTCCAGCTTTGACCCAAGCACACACTGGCTGAACAGGGATGGCCCCGCAAAGGCTCACAACAAAACCTCCAGGAAAAGATTGTCCTTCTGCACAGAATATTGAGAAAAACTGGCTCTCAGAGCCACCAGAGAATGTGGAGAGAAATCTTTTCTTTGCTCCAGGCCTGCAGACCTGCGACAGTACAGGACCAGAGGAAAACCATCCCTGGAGAAAAGAACCATGGAAAGAATCCGCAGTTCTGTGAAGACCACGCAGAAGTGAAATCCGTGTTCTCTCCATTTGCCCTCATTGTCCAGCCTGCAGGCAGGACCAGTCCCACAGAAGAGCGTGACTGACAGGGGAGAAAACTTGGAGACTATTTCTAGCCGTCGGGCCAAGAAGAGGGGTCCCTGGAAGTCAGAGAGTGTGGGGGAGACCATAAGAGACCCCTAATTCCATGTAGGAAACAACAAGGTCCCTGACTGCTCCCCAAGCTGCCCAAGTCTGGAGCACACCCCAAGGAACCTGCCGAGGGTACTGTCAAGGGAGCTGCTCGTGTCTCAGGCAACCCCACATGATGCTGGGGGACTGTGGGGCAAACCCCAACAGCATAGCACGGCTTGGAAATAAAGCTGATACTAAAGAACCAAGCATAACTTAATCTGGATCAGTCTTAATCTAACTGGGTTGATTACTGGTCAAAACACACAAGTCCATAGTCTCTGAATTTTTAACAGGGTTCAGGCGCCTCACAATGTTGTATGTTAATTGTCTAAGTTACAACCCCAAAATGCCCTGACTTGCCAAGGGCTGTGAAATTCTGAACAGTTTTCAGAGGGAAAGACAGTCAAAAATGTCAACCGTCAGATGACCGAGATGGCAGAATGATCAAAGATTTAAAGTAACTCTTACAACCATCCTCCACATCACCTGAAGTGAACGGAAACACAGGCATTCTCAACAGAGAAGTAGAAATTCAAGAGAGAATGCAATTAAATTTGAGAACTGAGATACACAATAGCTGAAAAATAATTCAAAGAATGGCCTCAATAGAAATAAGGACTGACTAGACACCAATCAAAAGATGAATAGAAATTATCCAATCTGAAGAACAAAGAAGAAAATGAGAAAAGAATGACAGAGACTCAGGCTACAGTGGGACAATATCAAACATTCTGAATTCTGACACAATATCAAATGTGTCCCTGGAATGGGACCCCTCAGAGCGGAGACAGGGATTGGAACAGAAAAATGTACATGGAGAAATAGCAGCTGAGAATTTTTGTGAAAAATATAAATTTTACAGGTTCAAGATAAGCAGAACAAAGAAAAATAAACCCAAAGAGACACATGACCAGACATATCAGGAACAAAATTCTGAAACCTAAAGATTGAAAGAAATTCTAGAAATCGGCCAGCGAGGAACAGCATTTTACACATAAGGGAGCAGCTGTCCTCAGGTCTGCGATTTCCTGTGGGAGATCACAGGATGGTATGTATGAGCAGAATGTAAACCCAGAATTCTACACCCAGAAAACACATTGTCCAGGGATGCAGGCTAAATGAAGACGTTCTGGGTTGAGACATTGTTCCCGGCAGACCTGCTTTCCTAAAAGAGATGCTAAGGAAATTCTTCAGTCAGGGGTGAGATAGTCCTGAAGGGAAACTTAGGACTTTAGGAATACGGGAAGAACAATAGAAATGGAAAATGCCCAGGAAAATGTAATAGATGATATTTCATCTTCGAAGTTATTTAAAATGTATTTAACTGTCTGTAACAAGACAGGGAGTAAGATATTAAGCAAGGATGGTACTCGGAAGCAGTACCATTCCTTCTGGCCATGCCATCTCTCCTGGATCACCGTCAGCCTCTGGACAAGATGATATACAGTCAAAAACTAATCAAAAAGAACTGAATCATCGAGTCATAAAATACAGTTATTAACTGTTACCCAAAGAATTAAAAGATTGGACCCAATATATTAATGGATTAGTTCAATCATACTCTTAAGAAAACACAATTCTGATGTTACATAACTGTTATTTAGCATCCAAAAAAATAGTCATGTAACACATTTTATGAGTTACATAATAGCCATTATCAAAGCCCAATAAAAAGTTATGTAAATGGCAAAAATTATAGGCCATTAAAATTATTATAATAGGGAAAATGTACCATCTAGATACTTTCCTGCAGACTTAATTCAAACCGGGCTAAAATATCATGGTTTCATTTCCAGGGTTACTTTATGTTTTAGTATTATAATCATTATTATTTGAAGATTAAATGTTACAAATTCAAGCAATTAGTATTACTGAACATTTTTTGAGAATTTTTTCAAAGTGTATACCATGTACCAAATGTCCTAGAATCCCTGCACGAACATTAATATAAAATTACATTTATTAATGATGGTGAAATCAGAGATTCATACTGTAACCTTAAAGACAACAAAGGAAACACTGAGGAATCAGGACTCTGCATTCTTTGGGGAGTTTATACTCTGCACTTGCTTTGTGTTATCAGTCACCATGACTTCATACAAATCCTGCTACACCACTGCTTCTTGTTACTTATCCCACAGCTGACATTCTGCCATGCTCAGGATACATATAATGGGCAGCATCTGTATAGTCAAAGCTATGGCCTATCCAGTAGTCATGTATAGATGTGAGAGTTGAGCCACAAAGAAGGCTGAGCACCAAAGAATTGATACTTCCAAACTGTGTTGCTGGAGAAGACTCTTGAGAGTCCCCTGGATAGCAAATAGATCAAACCAGTTCATCGTAAAGGAAATCAACCCTGAATATTTTGAACTGATGCTGAAGCTGAACCTCCAATACTTGGGCTACCTGATGTAAAGAGTCAAAATGTTGGAAAAGACTCTGATGCTGAGAAAGTTTGGGGGCAAGATAAGAAGGAGGTGACAGAAGATAAGATGGTTGAATAGCCTCACCGACTCAATGGACACACGTTTTAGTAAGCAGGAAGTACAGGGGAGCCTGGTGTGCTGTAGTCCATGTGGTCACAAAGAGTCAGATACTAATTAGTGACTGAAGAGCAAGAGGTGGAAACTACTGCTTCAGACAGTTTTAAAACTTAGTCCGAAACAAGAAGAGACAACCGGTGTTATCCACTGCATTCCACAGACCACTCTGGTGTGGGGCCATGAAGGAGCCCGCACACACATTGATCCACACCTGCAGAACCTGGTGGAGAAACAGGCACACACAAAGCAAAGCAGCGACAGCTACAGCCAAGAAACTGAGGCTGGTGATGGAGCAGCAGCAATGACTGCTCTCAGCGGTGGAGTTCTGCCTCTGAGCCCTGAACCCGGTGCGGCTGGTGTGGGGCTGACGGTTCTGGAGACCAGACACTCTGAGAGCTAATGGCATCATGAACATTCCTACCACTTAGTCCCCGCTCTCCCAAAGCCTGGTGGGATCTAGGGAAACCCCAGCGATACTCCTGGAAGCTCTCCAGGGAGCTTAGAGGATTCCATGTGATGATTAATGTGGTATCTACAAGTGGGCATTTGCAGTAACCCAAAGGGAAAGAAGTGGACATGAGTCTGAGAAAATTCTAGGAGATAGTGAAGGACAGAGAAGTCTGGCGTGTTGCAGTCCATGGGGGTCACAAAGAGAGAACACGACTTAGCAACTGAGTGGCAACAACAAACGGGAAGGAGGCCCACCTAAATGCCCATCACCAATGCAATGAGCAAGTAAATCATGGTTTTTCCACAGTGAAATCCTGCATAGCAATTTAAAATGCAGCAACATCAGGAAAATGCAACAATGGAAATTATGTCTCATGAAAGAAGCCTGATGGCAAAGGGCACCTTCTCTACAATCCACCCATCTGAAGAGCAAGACCATAGAGTGGGCACAGCAGTCAGCCGTGAGCAGGGGAGTGACCACAGAGGGCTGTGTGGAGGGCAGGTGTCTCACTGTGAAAAATGTGCTTTCCCCTGATCCTGGCTCTGATTACACAGCGTCATCTATTTTTGGAGCTCCAATGAGTTGTACATTTATGTCCTGTTTGGTGACATATAATTTTTCAGTAAGAAGCAGAAATGAAATATGTTTTAAGTATCCTTATGTAGTTCTTTCAGTTCACTTCAGTTCAGTCACTCAGTCGTGTCTGACTATTTGCGACCCCATGAATCACAGCACGCCAGGCCTCCCTGTCCATCACCAACTCCCGGAGTTCACTCAGACTCACGTCCATCGAGTCAGTGATGCCATCTAGCCAGCTCATCCTTGGTCGTCCCCTTCTTCTCCTGCCCCCAATCCCTCCCTGCAAACTTTTTTCCAATGAGTCAACTCTTTGCATGAGGTGGCCAAAGTACTGGAGTTTCAGCTTTAGCATCATTCCTTCCAAAGAAATCCCAGGGCTAATCTCCTTCAGAATGGGCTGGTTGAATCTCCTTGCAGTCCAAGGGACTCTCAAGAGTCTTCTCCAACAACTCAGTTCAAAAGCATCAATTTTTCAGTGCTCAGCCTTCTTCACAGTCCAACTCTCACATCCATACATGACCAGTGGAAAACCATAGCCCTGACTAGACAGACCTTAGTCGGCAAAGTAATGTCTCTGCTTTTGAATATGCTATCTAGGTTGGTCCTAACTTTTCTTCTAAGGGCTAAGCGTCTTTTAATTTCATGGCTGCAGTCACCATCTGCAGTGATTTTGGAGCCCAAAAATATAAAGTCTGACACTGTTTCTACTGTTTCTCCATCTATTTCCCATGGAGTGATGGGGCCAGATGCCATGATCTTCGTTTTCTGGATGTTGAGCTTTAAGCCAACTTTTTCACTCTCCTTTTTCACTTTCATCAAGAGGCTTTTTAGTTCCTCTTCACTTTCTGCCATAAGGGTGGTGTCATCTGCATATCTGAGGTTGCTGATATTTCTCCCGGCAATCTTGATTCCAGCTTATGTTTCTTCCAGTTCAGCATTTCTCTTGATGTACTCTGCATAGAAGTTAAATAAGCAGGGTGACAATATACAGCCTTGATGTACTCCTTTTCCTATTTGGAAC
>SJYV01023152.1:647592-664136 GCA_006410875.1 Neotragus pygmaeus
GGCAATCTTGATTCCAGCTTGTGTTTCTTCCAGTCCAGCATTTCTCATGATGTACTCTGCATAGAAGTTAAATAAGCAGGGTGACAATATACAGCCTTGATGTACTCCTTTTCCTATTTGGAACCAGTCTGTTGTTCCATGTCCAGTTCTAACTGTTGCTTCCTGACCTGCACACAGATTTCTCAAGAGGCAGGTTAGGTGGTCTGGTATTCCCATCTCTTTCAGAATTTTCCACAGTTTATTGTGATCCACACAGTCAAAGGCTTTGGTTAGATTAGACTCAGTCAAAGCAGTGAACTCCTCAAGTCAGAGCAGAGAGAAAGGTCCAGATATTTGCACAAAGTTCAGTTTCCCTCTCTCATTAGCTCAATTAAACACACCATTACTGATTGCCATTGTGCAAGGGTACACATTTAGCACTGGATAGGGATTCAGTGATGGGCTAGATGTTCTCTCCCTCACAAGGAGCTTGAAGTCCAGCAGGAAAGATAAAAGCAGCATATAAATGAGTATCACCCAAGGAAAGGCACGGTAAATGCCATTGAGTGCCCCCAAGGGCAGCTGGAACACAGAGAAGAGAGAAATGACTTCTGTCTGGTGGAACAGGGCTAAGTTTTCTTTCAGACACAGTATTTAAAACTAGGACTTACAAAAGAGGTAGGTTTCAGGCCCATGGAAATGAGGAAAATGGATATGTTAGGAAGAAAGAATAACAAAATCAAAAGACATCGAAATAGAAAAACCACATACATAACTTAGATGGAGAGGTAGATCCAAATTTCTTGGGTTGTCAGATGGTGACAAAAAAGGCTGGAGATACTGTATCCCACACTGTATGGAGCAAAGCGGTGAGTTTTAGGGTTAGGTATTACATCAATTTTAAAGAAAAGGAACACTGAGCCTTAGAAAGCTTTTAGAGAGCTCTCAGGGAATACTTCTGACACATCTTCATTTGGGCTTCCTTTGTGGCTCAGCTGGTAAAAAATCTGCCTGCAATTCGGAAGACCTGGGTTTGGTCCCTGGGCTGGGAAGATCCCTTGGAGAAGGGAAAGGCTACCCACTCCAGTATTCTAGCCTGGAGAATTCCATGGGCTGTATAGTCCATGGGGTCACAAAGAGTCGGACACGACTGAGTGACTTTCACTTCACTTTCACAGGGAATACATGTAGTGAGTGAGAGAACTGAGACTTAACGCTTCAGAGCTCATATTCTTTCTATCACATCCCAGCATCTCCTCCTTGAATGTTTTTCCCCCAACATCTGAGCGAAACCAGTATAGACTCTCCTGGCCACTCCTTTCCTGCACCCCATTGTGGTCAGCTTCACATCCAAGTGAGAGTACCCCATCCCACCTGTGCAGCACCCAGAAATTGGTACCCCAGTTTATGTCATTCACAGACTGATGCTTTTACAGGTCTGCTTGGGTCCTCTAGCCAGTGGGATATCTCAATGGCCAAGGCCCACCTATGGATCTCAAGATGATGAGGGAGATAAGAAGCAACAGGGCAGAAATATGCCTTAATTTTGTGGGGTTCCTCCAAGAAACTAAGTAAACCAAAAGCACATTTTACGAGAGATATTATCTTATCAGTTGTCAGTCTTCTTCGGAGAAAATTTTGAGCCCTCAAAAAGCAAGCCATGAACACACTATGTTTTGGAATATGAATTTTAGCAAAAGATAGAGTGATGCAACTTCAGTTTTCCCAGTAGAAGGAGGCTAATGGAGATACCTCAAACATTATCTTAATTGCCAGGCAGTATGACAATATCCTTCACTGAAGGATAGTTTACACAAACTTGTCACTTAGATCATAGGGCTGATCTTAACCACTGAGAAAGAATTCAAGAAGAAACCAATGTTCGAAACACATAGGACATTACATATTAAAGATACTCTCTTTAAGATTTGTCTGCTAGCAACTTGGTGCACAGTATGTAATGGATACCAACATATACTGGTGTGCCCCCTGGGTCTTGCAGTTTTGAGTATGTAATATTTTACAGTAACAGATTTTTAAAAATTCTTTCATTTATTAATTTCTCTGGCCTTGCTACATGACACTTGGGATCTTAGTTCCCTGACCAGGGATGGAAACTTGTGCTCCCTGTAGTGGAAGCTCAGATTCTTAAGCACTACACCACCAGGAAGTCCCGGAGTAATGGCTTATCGCAGTACTGTGTAACACTCTTCTACAACTGGCAATCCCCTATGCATCTGAGGATTAAATGCCTCCCTCAAACGCTGCCTCCTCCTCCTCATTTATCCAACAAATATCTAATGTAAATATAGGAAGGTGATACAGAGCAGAGGTCAGGAGTCAGGCTTGGGTACCACATGGACTAGTTTCAAAACCAGTTGCATGACTTTGAACAAAATACTTAACTTCTCTGTCTTTACACTACCTCATCTCTAAAACGTGGTCGTAATACCTGACTCACAGCCCTGTTACAATGATTACAGGGGACAATATGGGTGATGTTTAGAACAATGCCTAATTCCATGGAAAGTGCTCAGGAAACATACTTAGCAGTTTTTATTTTTATTACTGCCTAGTTTATGTTAGCATATATTACCTACATGTGTTAGATCCTCCGGCTACTACTGCTAGAACATTCATTGCCCATTGGGATGCATATATTTTGTGGTTTTGTTGGATTCCACCCTTTCCAGATAGAGTGGTGTAGCAACTCTGGAGTATTAAGCACCACAAAAAGAAACCTAGAATTTCCCTCAATATATCCATTAATCTCCTTAAATTCACAGTCCATAAATGAAAGGATTATCCTAAAGCAGGATTGATACTTAACTCATCTCACATTCTAGAATCTTCTGTAGAGCCCAGGAAAGTCAGAGGCTGGAGGGGAGGCATCAGCAAAATTTAAATTATTTCCTNAAAATAAAATAAAAAAGACATGGAGTAAATTTAGATGCATGTTACTAAGAGGAAGATGTCCATCTGAAAAGGCTAAACACTCTATGGCTCCAACTTTTGCCACATAGCATCCTGGAAAAGACAAAACTATAGAGACAGGTGAAGCTATCCTAGATGATGCTGTGAGGGTAGATACATGCCAAAACCCATGGAAGTTACACACCAAAGGTGAACCCAAATGTGCATTGTGGACTTTAGTCAATAATAATATGTCAATATTGGTTATCAATTATAAACACACCACACCAAGGTGTGTGTATTAGTCGCTCAGTCATGTCCAACTCTTTGCAGGCTCCTTTGTCCATGGGATTCTCCAGGCAAGAACACTGTGGTGGGTTGCCATGCCCTCCTCCAGGGGATCTTTCTGACCACATAAAGGTAAGATATTACCCACAGGACAAGCTGTGTGGATGGGGGAGGGTATACATGGGGCCTCAGCATTTCTGCAGTTTTTCTATAAACCCCAAACTCCTCTGAAAAATAAAGTCTATTAGATTCTCAAAATTTTAAAATATAGGGTTAACAATAAGAAAAAGAAGACAACGTTTTTAAAGTGCATTTTAGGTTCTATCTTGGGAATTTTATCTTGCATTTCAATACTTCCCACCTAGATCAGGACTCCATGGAGGAAATAGGATGAAATGTGAGAATAAGCAGAGAATGAGCAAAAATGTCATACTCATTGTTTTCAGCATGACAAGTTTAGCTCCTATCAGACTCTGTGAACCATCCACTGTACTGGTTTAGTTCCCCTTTGCCTCTCACTCTTCCAGGCTTTCTCTCTAATCTGGGCACCAATGTGACTCAGCAAAGAAAAATATTCTAGCAGAACCACGCTATTTCATTATATCAAAAGAACCAATAAATGCTAAGCAATGTTAATCCATTCATCACATAAGTTATACATTATATATGAATCCCATTTTATGGCAGCCTCTATAACAAAGCTCAATAACTCAACAAAAGTCCCTGGATATATTAAAAATAAGATCTGCTGGGCTAACATTTTAAATTGTCTCATAGTCTCTGAGTTATTATGTAAACATTATCTTTGCTTTGGCAATGTGGATGGCTAGATTTATGGATTAGCCTTTACAGAGTTTTGGATTTTCACCAAATAATTGGATGAAGTTGAACCAATGCCAGAATTCAACCATCATAATGAAGGAAATTTTTAAATAGAGAATGCCTATGAGCAGGGGAAAGTGGTTTTTTGCTTTGAAGAGATACAGTGTTCGTTGCAGTTGGCACAGTCAATTCTAGCACAAATGGAAAAGCATTATGGTCCCGTGTCCACTGCATACAGCTACAGAAATGAACTGTCCAGTCAGTGAAAATACAAATGAAAAGATTTAAAGGCTTTTCTGGTCATAAATACTGTTTAGGTGATTTATAGGATTTCTGGGTATTACAGAATTCCACAAAGACCCAATGAAACCTAAATCACCAGCCCATCTTTCCCACCTCTGGGCTCACTGTTCATTTTGATTCATTTTAGTTGGAGACAGCCTAAGTCAATTGGTCTGTAAGTGCAATTACTTCTCAGATTAATTATTTTTTCTGGGAAGAGCTAAATCTAATAAACTAGAGCCTTTTAGGAAATAAGACCTTGCTTGGATAGGAGTAATTAAAACCTGATAAGCTATGAGTTGCACATTTTCTTATACTACCTCTCTCTGCCAATTCTTGATGGCCTGACTTAGAATTTGGTATTTTCAAAGACTGGTGGTCATTTGAGGAGTAGGTTTTTGATCTAGTGACAATATGACTATTCTGAGGGTGCTTTTCTCCTAGAAGTCTGGTTTTGGACTCCAAGGTCACATGTAATGCTGGCAGAAAGCCTCTTTTGCTTCTGCACCAAGGACTATGACCTGGTGCCTTTACCAAAGAGGAAAATAGTGCCCTGTCTTAGAAGTAATAACAGGATGAATATTAAATATTCTTAAGGGGGACAGGAATACATTAGTTCTTCCAGGGCTTTATTGTTTGCATGATAATCTTCAAACCAATTTTTTAAAGTATGAAATTTAGAGTGATTATAGAAATTTTATAATATGCAGTAATAAAGCAAGAAGCATTAAAATATAGTTCAAAAGACAGAAAGTATTTAAGTTTAATACATTCATAAAATGAATACTCAAGAGGGCAGAAATTAAATAAACCAAACAGTTTTTCCCTTTCCCAGTAGACACATACTAAACCCCCAATGATGGATAATCATTTTTAAAATGGGTGATGCACACTACACTGAATGACAGAAGAGTTTCAGTGAATCAAAACTATGTGTCCCTTTGGGGAAATCAACTAAAATTTGGTAGGTGGTTGGCCTAACTAACCACCCTGTGAGTGTTCAGATGGATAAATCTGCAGGCTATCTCTATAGAGATAGAGATTGGCTATCTCTAGAGAGAGGGTCTTAATTAATCAAGACTGAGCAGATCTCTTCAAAATGGACAATTATTGGTACTAAGTAAAGAGATAGATGCAGATGGCAATGTTAAAAATACTTTTAAGAGCCTTAAATAACCCTCATTTTTAACACCAAAGGACCTATAGAGAAAGAAAACATAATAACTTCACTTGGCTGGGAAAAGCATGGCCTCCAAAACAGACAAGTCTATTTGCTAAGAGGAAAAAATAGTTGATATTCGACTTCTTGCTAAACAAAATTTAGTCCTTAATCAACTAAATCTGAAGACATAGGGCAAGTGACCCAAGAAGCCCTGTTGATAAGAGACCCCAGAAAGTCCGGATGTGACCTTTACTTGAGACTCAAATTGTCCTGAATTTTGTAAGTGGGACATGGCCACCACATGAATGCTTAGAGAAAAGTTCATTCTGAATCATGGAGGAAGGGTAAATAGGTCTGATTCTGTTAGCCAACATGTAAACATCCAAAATTTGTATCATCGATGTTTCATAAAAGGAAAAAAAGCAAGTGGGACTGAAAGCATGTTTGAAGAATAAAATGGCTTTAAAGTTCGCAGATTTAGCAAGATACAAATCTACAGATTGAGGAAACTGATCAGACTCCAGCCTGATAAGCCTAAATAGATCCATGCCAGGACACATGTGATTGACAGTCAAAACTCTGAAAAGTTAAGTCAAGGAAGAGCATCTTGAACAAGGTACAGATTAAAGGCATATTGACTGATGGGAAAACACCACTTCAAAGGGCAGCAGACTCCTCACTTCAAACACAAAAACTAGAAGGAAGAGACACCTTATCTCTGTGATAAGGTTCTGTCTCTGTGAATGTTCCATCAAGTGAAACTACATGAAGACATTCTCAGCAAAAGGAAAACTGAAAGACTTTGGGATAATGATAAACGGATCACCAGGAAGAAATGTGTTGCTGAATGGAAACACAACAGATAATAGAGCTTTAAAATACATGAAGAGTAAACCTGGTAGGACTAAAAGGAAATAAATCAACAATTGCACTTGGGGACCTTCACACCTGTCACCTCTCAGTAATCGATGGAAATCACTGCACAAAAATTCAACAATGTGTAAAAGACACGAACAACCAATAGGACCTATGGAAAACTCCATCTCTGCAACTGTCTGGAGGGGACACCTCCAGATCCCCAGGACTGGAGGCCCTCAGGGAGAAAGACTGCACCTCCACGAAACTGTATCCATCTGTCTGCTTTAAAGGGGCCTCCTTGGTGGCTCAGGGGTAAAGAATCCGCCTGCCAAGCAGGAGACTCAGGTTTGATCCTTGGGTCAGGAAGATCCCCTGGAGGAGGAAATGGCTACCCACTCCAGTATTCTTGCCTGGAGAATTCCATGGACGGAGGAGCTTAGCAGGCTGCAGTACGTGGGGGTCGCAGAGAGTCAGACACTGACTGAGTGACTAAACAGTAGCAACAGCAGCAACCCACTTTAAAAGCTGCTGACCTCAGGGTCTGGCATCCAGTCAGCCTGAAACTAGGTGCAAAAGGGGAATTCTTCCCTTGGAACACCAACAAGTGTCAGTTGGCGAGGATGTGGAGAAAAGAGAAGCCTTGTATACTTACTTCAGTGAGAATGTAAATTGGTATAACCACAGTGGAAAACAGTATGGAGATTCCTCAAAGAAACTAAAATTAGTGCTACCATATGATCCAGCGATTCCACTTCTGGGTATTTGTCTAAAGAAAGTGAGAGCACTACTTTGAAAAGATAATGTACCCCTGTGTGTGTGTTCCATCTCTTCAGTCTTGTCCAACGCTGCGACCTCATGGACTGTGGCCCACCAGACTTTTCTATCCATGGAATTCTCCAGTCAAGAGTACTGGAGCCATTTCCTCCTCCAGGGGATCTCCCCAAATCAGGGATCGAACCTGGGGCTTCGACACTGCAGGCAGATTCTTTACCATCTGACCCACCAGGGAAGAACATGAAGCAAAAGACATTAAAAGCACAATGCCTTTTACATTCAGTCAAAAAAAAGGAAATCATTTGTAAACACTTCACAAAACAGATACAGGATCTTCATCCTGAAATTGCAAAATGATAATGCTGACAGTTTTGGAGAAATTACCATCTAGCCTTGTCTAGATTTGATGAGAATACATGGTCTTTTCAACATCCTTTCTGATACATGACATTTAAAAATACATCTTCCACTTCAGAAGGTCAAGGGAAAAAATTTAACTTCACATAGATTTTTTAAAATACCCCTGAATGAAATGAACTTTATATAAAAAAATAATTCACTTATTCACTTATATGCATGTGTGCTAAGTTGCTTCAGTCGTGTCAGACTCTTTGCAACCATGAACTGTAGCCCACCAGGCTCCTCTGTCCACAGGATTCAGGCAAGAACACTGCAGTCAGTTGCCATTTCCTTCTCCAGGGAATCTTCCAGACACAGAGACCAAACCCGCATCTCTTACATCTCCTGTATTGGTAGGTGGGATTTTTTAAACCGCTAGAACCAACTGGGAAGCATTCATTTATGTAGTCAATCAATATTTATTCCAATTGATCGTGTAATGTATGCTACAGGAAAATGATAAAAGCGTATAAAGAAGCTCATCCTTTCAACAAGCTTTTCAAGGGAATAAGAGACACAGATAATAACAGAGTTGGACATAAGAAAACTGTCTTTCTTTAGGTATTAAGTTGTATAATAGGTATTAAATTTAGGTATTAAATTCAGAAGGTTGATTTGATTATTAATAGGCATCCGAAGTTACATTAATGTAAGCAGAAGCAGTGAATGTTATATGCTTATAATCTATTTGTCTTAATGCCAAATCCATAACAATTGATAAATTTGTCCTCACATAAACATATGTGTATATTTCACTATAATTGTCAAAAAAAAAGATGGTTTAAAATGCTGGTTTCCATATTATCACAGAGATACTCTATTCTAGGCATCAAGGACAGAAAAAAAAAAAACATTTCTTTGTCTAAGAGCTCTGGTCATGCTGTCCTTTTCTTTCAGTTATCTCTACAAAATGTTTCAAAATATTCTAAATAAATCCAAAATAATTTGTTAAACATTCATTTGCAACCAGCATGATTTGATTAAATTAGTAAGTGTCCAGTTGGACATTTGTAGTTTAATTCTAATGATGATGAAAAAAAAAATGATGAACAGAAAACATAGTTTAGTATATAAATAAACATTCGTAGCTCCCAAATGCTTGTTACGGGAAAAGTTCAAAGTTTAAACCAAAGAATCGATTCTCTTTCATCAGAAGACCTTACAGAGAAGACAATCTTAGAGCCTAGTGAACTGACGAGATGGGGTTCCGTTCGGAAGTGCTTGAAGACCACAGCTCTCATGAGAGCACAGTGTGGATAATTAATTGTTTGCTGTCTCTCTTCCCTTCTGCTCTGTAAGCTTAATTAATGAGTGCGAGAATCTCATCACTCTCACTTTCTGTTTGATTCCACAGGAGGCAGCCCACGTGCCATGCGGAGGATGCACTCCGAAGAAACAGCAAGGGTGGAGCCGGGGAGAACAGCATGGGGGCCTCAGGTGCGATGGGAGTCGGAGGGAAAGTGCGCAGCTCCTCTGCTCAATCAGCCTAGGGCCCCGGAGCGCCTGCGGGACTCATTCCTTTGTGCTCCCAGCAGAGTGCGCCCACCTCCAACGCGTGCAGACGGCGTTGGCCGCACCTCCTCGCCGGGGTCCCCACGCCCCGCCCAGAGCCCTTGCTGCCCTCCCCACAGTGTCCGACTTGCAGCCCTGTGTTAGCCCAGGGAGAAGCCCTGCGGCCGTCACACCTGCCGGCACCCCATCACGGGACACACACAGCCCCTCGGCCAGAGTTCAGGATGAAGAGCTCCTCGCATCTCCCCAGACCTCAGCCCCTGCCTCTGTGTCTGTGAATATTGGGAAACCCCCCTTAAATAGCCCCTCGGCCTCTTATCCTCCTGCGGATCTGTACTTTCTCATTGCTGGTTCTTCTCAGTATCAACGCACACACATATACACACAGCTCACCGATACCTCCCGGAATCATCCTTACATTATAAACAAACTCCAATTTATGCTCTAATTTGTGCAGAAAATTCTCTCCATTTCTTGCCTTGGCTGAAACCTGGCCCTTCCCTGCACTCTTGGACATGGAAGCATCTCACCGTCGCATCCCTTTGAGCCCCCAAGGTCAGTGAGGGAGGTGGGAGAGGCAGTGAGCTCACGTTCTCCTGACCCCACTTCCACTCTGCCCCTGCCTCAGACTCACTGATTCATCTGGAGCATCTTCTAACTACATCCATCCTGTCTCCCACTGCCTCCTAGCCAGTGCCCCTGGTTCACTGGAGACTGAAACCTGCTTCAGTACCAAATCCTGTAAAGACCAGAAGTGGTCATGTGAGATCACGTCCGTTTAAAGACCCTCATCTCCATCCGGCTATGCTTGTCCCATTTCCAGACCCAAGTCCTCCCTGCACCAGAAATACCCAAATACTAAGCGTCAATGCTTATTTTCAACCGTAACTTTGGTTTCCTGTAACCCTCTCTGATCCTCATTACTTATGGAGTCCTTGATCCTTGATCCTTCTGTGTTTCTCAGACTCTCAACTCGTCACTCAACCTTCCTTACTCAGCCTCCTCAGNTACTAAAAGCCAATGCTTATTTTCAACCGTAACTTTGGTTTCCTGTAACCCTCTCTGATCCTCATTACTTATGGAGTCCTTGATCCTTGATCCTTCTGTGTTTCTCAGACTCTCAACTCGTCACTCAACCTTCCTTACTCAGCCTCCTCAGTCATCTGAACTGCTCTTAAATGTGCTGAAATAACCGCATTTCATCACCATATCTGCCCTGAAAAAAACACCCCCAGTTAATAATGCTGGAGCTTCCCCTTTATGACTACTACAACTACATATTCAAATAAAACAAAAAAAATAAACACACCTGTATGAAAATTTGCTAATAAACACATATAGAGAAGGAACCCACAGTATTCCCAGTACCATAGGTAGCATGACAGAGCTGGTGACAAAAGGCAGAAACCACAACCTCGTAAAACTTATGACGTGGGGATAAGATAGCGATAGACAAATAATTATAAACATGAATTCGATGCCTGTATGTTCAAGTGCTGCAGATGAGAATGTGGGCGTATACTGCAACTTCGCCACCTTGTTCTCAACTTTACCTTCAAAGTCGGAGAAGGTCTGGTCTATGAGTAACTTGCTAGGTTGAGACCTGAACACTTATTAAAAGTGAGCCAGGCAAAAGTAAGACAGAATTGCGTTTTAGACGTAGGGAAGAGGATGCATGAAGGTCCAGGGTGGGGAAACGCAGGGAAGTGAAGCCAGGTGAGCAAGCACGCAAGCAGTTGGCAGGGAGTCAGCTCCGAGGGTGCTCGGTGCTGGGGGGACAGGGCGTCTCCTCTCGAAGGCCCTGGGCACGAGCGATGGGAGGAGGAGCAGGGCGCAGGCCCACTTTCAGCAGTCGGGGCGTTCTCTGGGGGGGGTGTCCCGTCGCAAAGGCAGGTGGAGTAAGGGGCTCGGGAGAGAGGAGTAAAGGCGGAGACGTGGACCCTGGGTTGGAACCAGGAGCAAGAAGACTTGGTGGGAACGTGCAGGCGAGACGAGATGGGGACCACCGCTCGGGACGAGGGGCCACAAGACGGGAAGGAGCGCAGCCACTGCTCACGGCTGCGTCCAGAGCCTCGGAGAGGGGCCTGAGGGAGGAATCGGGGACATCCCGGGGTGAGGGCTCTGTCCACTACACGCGACCCGTGCCCAGGTCCACCTGAAGTACTGAGACGACTGAACACCCTGAGGGTGCGGTGAGGATGACTCAGACTGGGGAGACTCCAGAAAGAGAAAGGAGCGAGAGAGCAAATGACGCAGATTACAGGCAATAGTTTTCATTTGAAGAAAAAGATGAAAAGAATGAGGGCCGAGGAGAAGAGAAAGGTAAAAGCACTTTGTTTAAACACAGGAAGCCCTCAGGTGCGGGCCAGGAGCTAACAGAGGGGAGGAGATGGGCCCACTGCGGCTGCAGAGAGTGGTCATGGCCCCAGCACGGGGAAAGCAGGGGAGACGCAGAGACGCTTGGCGGTGTTCTAGAAAGAGGCCGAGACGCCCCTGATGTGATGGGTTTGCTTTATTAATGAAACAGGACACGGATTTCTGTGCTGAGCATGAAGGGGGAAGTCTGAGTGATGACTAGGGAGCAGGGGGCAGGGTCAGGAGAAAGAACTCGGGCCGTGAGAACAGAAGACCTTTCTTTAATTCTGGTTGAATTCGATTCTGCAAATGAGGAATGAAAACTCTGTGCCTCTGGACATGGTTGACTTGGACGTAGAGAGTATCTTGGCCTCGTACAAACACACTCAGCTTGTGTTCCAAGTCCTGGGAAATGGCATTCATCCTAGAAAGCGCCCTCCCTCAGAGCATCTTCACATTAAATGGCCCATTTGGGCCCACTGGGCCCTGCGGCCTCACTCACATTTCTTGGGCCTCAGCGCTGCAGCCTTGGGAAGCCATCGCCTATCATCTTAGCTCTTCAAAGGCTGCGTGTCACTTTTATGTCTTGCTCCAGACCATCACAGGCGAAGGGAATGTGATCTCAACCCTCTTTGCCTCCTATCTAAACTAGGGGAGAAATTAGGATGTCTTTGGGGGCAGAGTCCTCTGTAATTTCATTAATAGCATGCTGAAGTGATCAGTGGAAACATCACGCTTCACACTGAGGGTCTGAAGCTGAAATCCGAGGATGTCAATCACACGCCTCTTTGGTCCACACGTGGCTTCTACTAATTGCTATTCATCAGAGAGAGCTGCTCCTTCTTCGGACAGATTCTGAGGACGGCAGCACTGCATCTGCTCTCCTGCTGGGTGCCCAGCACCCCTGGGCCCCCTGCAGCCTTTCACTCCTGGACCCACGTCTACCATGCTTCTGGTCCACGTGGGAGACTGGTGCCTCGCACACCCCACTGTGCTGAGAGGTCCTCAGGAAGCTGGGCTAAGCCTTCAGAGCTCAGAGGCTAATCCTGTCACAACACAAAGATCTAAGATCTAATAAAAGTCACCTTTTTTAAAGGAGGAAAACAAGATTAGGAGACTTTCTGAGCCTTTTTGGTTCTTTCTCCTGCAGAGAGCAGACAGAAAAATCTATAGACAAACAGTGACTCCCTGATCCTGTAGTTCACCCAGGATGTGTGCCAGGGTCTCCCAGGCTTGGGTTTGTCTCTGTCCCTGATGCCTGGTCCACAGCCTCTGGTCCAAATTAAACAGCTCAAGGCTGAGAGGGGGATTCAAGCGTTATACTCCACCCTGCTCCCCAGACCAGAGGAGGGGCGGGGAGAGGATGCCCCACTCCCCACAGGCTGTGAAGATGGAAAGACACACAACACAAGAGGACAGGGATGGTCCAGGAGCCAAGATGCCTAGACCAGTCACCGGGCACTAAGACAGACGAGGCTGCCCCAGAGGAGAGGCAGAGAAAGGGTGAAATCACGGAAATCTCCCCGTGGGTGGCCCTGAGCTCGTGTTTTATATATGCAGCCCCCGGTCCCTCACCACAACCCTTTGGGGTAGTTACTCTCACTGTCACCTTTCACAAACCATACAAGAAAAGGCACAAAACCTACGTGACTTGCTGGAGACACATCGCCACTGGTAAGCAGTGAAAACAGGACACAACCTGGGCAGCCAGCCTCCACCTGCACCCTTATCTGTGTGATGTGGCTTCTGGTCCCTTCTGAACTCACCTTCTGTGACCTAATCTGTGCAGATCTATCGGTCCCAGAACCAGTACTGTTTCCTGGGGAACCGGAAGTCACAGGGGCCTTCTCTGCTGGAGTCCCCAGGCTAACAAAGTCACCCCTGTGCTGACCTTCCCTCACATTTGGAGCAGTTCCTCGGACCTTCTCAGACACTGTCTCTTGGGTTTGAGTCCTCATTTTGCCCCAAACAAAACAACTCACAACTCTCATGTGATGTGTTCTTCTTTTTTTCTTTTTTCAGTAGACAGATCAAAATGCTAATCCCCTGGAGATCTGAACACTGACATTTCTGATTTTTAACTGCAACATTCTACTGGCCCCCTGTCTCACCCCCCCCCANCAGAGTGAGGAGAGAGAGAATGTAACTGCTATGGGTGCCTGATATAACTAGTCATACAGATACAGAATGGAGGCAATAGGGCAGATTTGCAAGAGTGAGTTTAATGTTGGATACCTTAGTGTTGTCTGAAGTGGCCAGGAATGAGAAGGAACCTATATTTTTAAATTAATAAATAATTGGATAAGATCTTTGCTGGTGACATTAGGAACACATGTCTGGAGCTTGGGATAGTGGTAGAGACTGAAGGTCAATGCAGAATAAAGATCAAGCTGACAGGCATAATGGATTACAGCACCTGTCCTTATCCTGACCTTGTGCAGGATTGTACATGGTGTCTGAATATTAAAGCTTTCAGGGCATTGAGACTTGTTCATCTTATTAATTCAATAAAATTTAATCAGGTATCACCATGGTAAGCAATCCTCCTTATAAACACAGACAGGGAATTTCCTCATTCCAGGCAGAACACAGTAGCCATAAATTTGCAGCATGAATTATAGAAGAATGCAGAAACTCTAAACCAGCCCTTCATTGAACAGCCACAGGAGGCCTATTTGTCTGCAAATATCTTTCTTCCTTACAATTGAGGTCTGGAACTAATTTCAGTTGCTGATTAAAATGATTCTGTATTTAAGTGCTAACAATAACATCCCTAGAATTCCACAAATTCCATGATGTGCTGGGAGTGATGGAACTAGATAATCAGGAAAAGCCTTCCAATCAGTACTGAATGACGCAAAGCTAAGGATGGACAGAAGAGGATGTAAGCAGTATGCTGAAAAATTTCATGCTAGAGTGACTAGATGAGTTTTACCACAATATATTAACTGATACTCCAGCCTAAGGAGAAAGTTCATCCATTTTTAAACACTTACTTTAAGATAAAAACCAGGAAGCTTCAAATACCTTTATGAGCCTTTGGAATACAGTTCAAAGTGGGTCTTGAATATGTTAAAAGATTCCTGAGAACCTGGTATTAAGTATAGATGTCTTATTTAACTCAGAGTCTTGAATAAAGCAGATGGTGGCAACCTTCAAAATCCACTGTCTTTCTGAATATTCCTGCAGACCCCAGGTCAAAGCAAAGGGATTTTTAGAAATAGATTCTCTAGACCTACAAAGCCTTGATAATGAGAGAGAAGAGAAAATTAAATAGAGCCAAGCCAAAATGAGGTTTTTTTTCCATGAGTCTTAATCAGTCACCTATGATTAAAGTTAAAGAGATAATCACATGTAAAGTCCTAAATGCCCTCTAGAAAGACTAGCTGNAAGCCTTGATAATGAGAGAGAAGAGAAAATTAAATAGAGCCAAGCCAAAATGAGGTTTTTTTTCCATGAGTCTTAATCAGTCACCTATGATTAAAGTTAAAGAGATAATCACATGTAAAGTCCTAAATGCCCTCTAGAAAGACTAGCTGTGAAAATTTTATTTGACTTATTTATTATTGTTGAAGTAGCAGAAAGAAGATTTGTTTCAAAGATAGGTAATATGAATTTATTTTCAGCATTTAATCCTTCAGCCAACCAACATGTTTTGTAAATCCATGTGATACTCGGCTTAACTTCTGTGAGCCCCAATTCTTTCTGTGTAAAAGGAGTGAGTTAGACTATATGACATTGAGGAGCAGAATATGCCACCACAAAAAGTTCCACTTTGACACATGGATTGCTTTGAGCTAAAGACATTTAAGACTCAGCTGACTTAGGAAAAGCTTTTTGCCTCTCCCTTAACTACCTAAAAGAATTTATATAGCTGACCTATCCCAGGAAGAAAGCTATTACCAGAGATGACTTTCTGTATCAGAAAGACTTATCTGCACAGCATGGCAAACATGTATTTACCAAACATTTGTTCTTTTCATCTTTCTATAACTTGTCTTCCTCTCCATCAAAGCTATAGAGCCCTACTTCTTCCTCCTTAGCTCAGGATGGCAGATAAGCCTCAATTGCTTGCCTGCCTTGGAGTATGCATATCTTTGTGGGGCTCCCATACATACATAACTAAATTTGTTCTCCTGTTAGTCTATATTATATCAATTTGATTATTAGACCAACCAAAGAAGCTACAAGGGAAGAAGGAAAAAGCTTTCTGTCCCGACAATGTTTGAGCGCATTTTAGATTTAATATTCTTTTATAAAATTGAAGATAAGTTCTATAAGGAAGAAATATGCCTACTGGATTGTATTTACCCTGTCCAAATTAAATGTCAGATACATAAAGAAAAATGGTGCAGTGATGAAATATTAAAAATACCAAGGCAGGGAGAACTAGGGTATAATGATAGATGCTACAAATGCAAGTTGGTGCCATGAAAATTCCAATTCTTCTAGTCTTAGTGATCCCATTCTTATATCTAAAATGGTGACTGACTTAACTCTTATAAGATTCTTACAATTGGAATTATATTAAAGGGATAGTGGAGATTTTCGATCTCTAAAGTCTTGATGATGAGACAGGGGAGAAAATTAAATAGAGCTAGAGCCAAAATGAATATCGGGAATAATGTTTTGCTTAAACATGTCTCTTCTTTTAACAACCATTTTTCTACTTTGCTGCAAGTTGTATAGCCATCTAAGTTCTAACAACAATAAAAATTCAACTGCTTGCTGCTGCTGCTGCTACTAAGTCGCTTCAGTCGTGTCCGACTCTGTACCACCCCACAGACGGCAGCCCACTGGGCTCTGCCATTCCTGGGATTCTCCAGGCAAGAACACTGGTAGGCTGCAGTCCATGGGGTCGCTGAGTCAGACACGACTGAGCGACTTCCCTTTCACTTTTCACTTACAACTGCTTACTGAGCACAAACACGGTGTTAAGTACTTTAAACAATTTCACATGCTGAATCCTCACACCAATTCTATGAGATAAACACTATCAACCCTCTTATTTTGCAGAGGAAGAAACTGAGATTTTAGGTACTCTCTATTAACTTGTGTAGGGATACACCATGTAGTTAGTGAGTGTTAGAACTAGAATTCTAATCCAAGTCTTATTTCAGTTCAGTTCAGTTGCTCAGTCGTGTCCGACTCTTTGCGACCCCATGGATTGCAGCACGCCAGGCCTCCCTGTCCATCACCA